>CANYLF010393644.1:0-11583 GCA_948193215.1 Bocquillonia castaneifolia
CAAAAGAGTCTTTAGATATTTACAAAATACTAAGGATTATATGCTCACATATAAAAGGTCGGATAAACTTGAGATCATTGGGTTTTCTGATTCTGACTTTGCTGGATGTCAAGATGTCGAAAATCAACATCTGGTTATGTATTTCTATTAGCTGGAGGTGCGATTTCTTGGAAGAGTGCTAAGCAAACGCTCGTTGCGTCATCCACTATGGAAGCTAAATTTGTTGCTTGCTATGAAGCATCCAATCATGCTATTTGGCTGCGTAACTTTATTACAAAACTACGAGTAGTCGATGGCATTGAAAGGCCACTCAAGCTGTATTGTGACAATGAAGCAACAGTCTTGTATTTAAATAACAACAGAAGCTCTTCTAGATCTAAACATATATATATTAAGTTCCTCATTATGAAAGAAAGAGTTCAGAGTGGTTTTATTAGCATTTAGCTAATAGGAACAAACTCCATGCTAGCGGATCCATTCATTAAGGCATTGACACCTTCGGCCTTTCATGAGCATGTTGCTCACATGGGTGTCGTGACATTCGATACAGTTTAATTTAGTGGGAGCTTGTGTTATATTTTGTATTTAATATCATGATATTATTTGGTTTCATAATAAAGTATCAATTTGTTTTGCTCTGAATTCTGATCTCATTTGGTTAATGGTTAAGGTTGGACCAGTTGGAAATAGACATGTTAATATATCACATTACATGGAATTTTCATGCTACACATCCACACTTGATCTATGTCGTTTAGTCAAGTTGATATATGAGATTATTGTGGGTTTAGTTGCGAAAATGACAACGACTGCCTCTTTAGTCCTTACGTTGATAAGACAAATGGACGAGATTGATTTAGATGATATATCTTTATTCTTGCGCACATTTAGTAATAGTGATTTGTATATGATCAAGAGTTTCTTTAATATGAGTACGTGGTTGTTCAATCCAAGTGGGAGATTGTTAGAATTTGGATTGTATACTATGTGCATACATATTTATGAATACATACATACATGCAGACATACATGTATTGTGGTTAACAATCATATACATATTACTATTATAAAGTTTAAGGACTTAATAAAGTGATATAAATTTATGTAATGGTAAAATATAAAGTGTGGTGTCAATATATGTGTAGAATTCCTGAAGTGTAAATTACAAATTAATGATGGGTAGATTCGTAATTTCATACATAAAGATTTATTATAAATAAGATGTGGTCCCTACTTGATGTATAATTCTTATTCTTTCTGAATTTCCATCTCTTATAAGAAAAACAAAAGAAATACGTTCAATTAGAAGACTATCTTCCCAATCCAATTCATAGTCATGGATTCTAGTACACTTTCACATCTTTTCTTCTTATCAAATAATTTTTAGACAAGATTTAATTTTTGGGTTAATTATTAATTCCATCGTATTATTATGCAAAAAAATTACCATTGCAAAATGGGACATACTTACAAGAATGAATGCAGATAGATACAGCATCTGTCACCCGTTTGCTTTAGCTAACCGTTATTCTTATATCTGGATCGTCTTTAATTGTTATCATTATTTCTTCTCCATTATTTAATTGGAAAAGAAGAAATAATGGCAAAGCAAGTAAAAGCCGTGTATGTGTATGTGTATGTGTTAGCGTGCGTGCTACTTATCCTCCTCAAGCGCAACCCAACCAAACCAAAAAAAAAAAAAAAAAAAAAAAGTATACTTTACTTTACTAGCATTACGATCATTCCTTTCCTTTATTGAGCTCACATCATTTGCTGCATTCCTCTGCTCGCTCGCTGTTTCACCACACCCATTTGATTTCTTTCATTCTCAAAGTTATTATTTTTCTTTCTTTCTTTCTTTTTTTATTAAAAAAATAGTCTTTTTAGTTACTGTAGTTTAAGATACATAGATAGATAGAAAGGTAATATACTTTTTTTTTTGGTTGATGTAAAAGTTTATAGATCATGTTTTTTACATAATGTTTTATATTTTCAATTCATCTACTGATATTACTGTTTTTGGCAGAGATCTTTTGTTTGTTGAACTCTAAAAACAGAGAGAAAAGATGGCAACTTTAGGGGATATAGGGGTTTCTGCAGCTTTAAATCTTCTATCTGCCCTTATTTTCCTTATAGCTTTTGCTATTTTGAGGCTTCAGCCCTTTAATGATAGGGTTTACTTTCCTAAATGGTACCTTAAAGGCTTGAGAAGTAGCCCCTCTCGCTCCGGTGCTTTTGTCCGGAGGTTTGTCAATTTAGACTTTCGATCTTATCTTAGATTTCTTAATTGGGTTCCTGATGCCTTGAAAATGCCTGAGCCTGAACTCATTGACCATGCTGGTTTGGATTCTGCTGTTTATTTGCGCATTTACCTCATCGGGTATTTATTCTTTTCCTTTCTTTTTTATGAATGGGACTTCATTTCTCTCACTCTCACTCTCACTCTCACTCTGTCTGTTCTTTTTTCTTTTTTTGACTCTTACCTTGTTTTCTTCCTCTTCTTCTCTTTCATGTTGCAGTCTTAAAATTTTTCTTCCCATTGCATTCCTTGCTTTTGCCATCCTAGTTCCCGTTAATTGGACAAACGACACCTTGCAGCTTGTATCAGCCAATGTGACTTCCAGCGAGATTGACAAGCTTTCCATTTCTAATATCCCTCTTGGATCACAGAGGTATACATGAAAGCATCTCCCCTTGCTCCGCCTTTTCATTTCTCTTCACTCCTGGCGTTCATAATGTCGAAATGAGCACACGATGTTTAAGTTTCGTTGTTTTTTTCACCAGCCTATGGATCATTCTTTTTTCTTACTTAGATTCATGTTTTCTAGAGATTATAGTTAATACAACATCTTTGGTTTTTTTCTTTAAAAAAAAAAAAACTTTGCAGCTTTTATGAATATCCTGTATTTTACTTTTTTGATGCCTAATTCCTGCTTTATCTTCCTCTTTTCTTTTCAGTTGTGCTCCTATAACTTTTATTTCCTATTATTATGTCCGTTTGTAAATTTTGGATCGCTAGTAATTATGCTGATGATCCTTTATTTCCAGATTTTGGACACATATTGTGATGGCTTATGCCTTTACCTTTTGGACATGCTATGTGTTAATGAAGGAGTATGAGAAAGTTGCTACAATGCGGTTGCAATTTCTTGCTTCAGAAAGTCGTCGTGCAGATCAATTCACTGTAATAAAATTATTGTCATTTTCAATTTGTTAAATTTTAGAATTGTGTTTCTCAATAGTGAGTTTATTTTGTATTTGTCAAATTAGATAGGAAATACTACCGTGAAATTTGTTACCATTCATGTTTCAGTATAGTTTACTGCTTCCAAAACCCTTTAAATTTGTCTCAGGAACTGCATAACAAACTTCTGTCCTGGAATTTTTGATTTTACAGGTCCTTGTTAGAAATGTACCACCAGATCCTGATGAATCTGTTAGTGAGTCTGTGGAGCACTTTTTTTTGGTCAACCATCCAGATCACTATCTAACACATCAGGTAGATTCCAGCTGTATTGGCGATTATTTCTGGAGAGATAATGAAATTGGTTGATTAGCCAGTTGTTAGAAAGCATCAAATTTCCGGACATGAGGTTCATTTGTAGAATGAGTAACCGGCATCATCTTGTTGGTATCTTTATTTTGTTAGGATGTTCTAAAATTTAGAAAATTTTATGCAGCTGGTGTATGATGCGAACAAACTAGCTAAATTGGTCAAGAAGAAGAAAAGCATGCAGAACTGGCTTGACTATTACCAACTTAAGTACTCTAGGAATCAATCACAGAGGCCCCTAATGAAGGTACTTCTGAATGCTGTCTGATATGTTGCTAGAAAATACTATGTCGTGCCTAAATTTTCTTTATGTTTGTTGCTGCCCTCCTAGTGAAAACCTACTTTTAACTTTGTAGTTTTTACATGTCTTTTACTTGCAGACTGGTTTTCTTGGGCTTTGGGGTGAAAAGGTGGATGCTATCGATCATTACACAGTAGATATTGAGAAACTATCAAAAGAAGTGAGCCCTAACCTTAAGTTTATTATGAATTATTTCTTTCCTGTTAATTCCTTTCAAGCATGCATCTATGTGCAGTGGGTAAGTTTGTAACATTTCTCTGTGTTACATTCACATTTACACATGCATTCAGAAACACACACTTCATCCTTCCCATATTTTCTGAGACCATAATTTGTTATGAAATTATATTTTTCACTAAAGTAATATGCCGGTGACATTGATCTTCTGTCTTGTGCTTTAATATCATCGTTAGATATTTCTTCAGCATCCTTTTAAAGTTCTTTTTTTTTTTAAAAAAAAAAAATCGGAACAGCAAAAGTCACAAAATCAAATTCTTCTGTAAGTTTTTCTAGAAATACTTGTTTAAGGAAAAAAAAGTAATAAACATAGAAACACACTCTTCAATTGATTTAAAAGGGGATGCTGAGGGTTTTTTCAGATAATATTGTGCTAAGATAAACATTTGGATCTTCAAAGGTCTACTTGCATCCATTGCTTGTTTCAGTTTTTTTAAATATAATTAGAGATGTTGCATGCGATAAGCTTATCTTATTCTGATTGGTATTTTGATTACCACCAAATCGTATTTCTTTTTATAAATCGTGAATGGTCCTATAATTCAGATAGAGAAAGAGCGGGAAAGAGTTAAGAATGATCCGAAGGCTACCATGCCAGCAGCATTTGTTTCCTTCAAAACTCGTTGGGGTGCAGCTGTTTGTGCACAGACTCAGCAATCAAGAAATCCAACTTTGTGGTTAACAGAGTGGGCTCCAGAGCCTCGTGACGTATATTGGCCTAACCTACCCATACCATATGTTTCGCTAGCGATTAGGAGGTTGATAATGGGTGTCGCATTTTTTTTCCTCACCTTCTTTTTCATGATCCCAATAGCATTTGTGCAAACTCTTGCAAGCATTGAGGGAATTGAGAAAAGAGCCCCATTTCTGAAGCCAATTATTGAAATGTTAGTAATCCCCAGTCATCTTCAGCCGACAGTTGCATTTCATTTGTTTCAAGTTCAACCACTAATTTATTCTTGGATGATAATGCAGACCATTCATTAAATCAGTGATCCAAGGTTTTCTACCCGGCATTGCATTGAAGCTTTTCCTGATCTTTCTGCCAACAATATTGATGATCATGTCTAAATTTGAAGGCTTCACATCTCGGTCGTCTCTGGAAAGGAGATCAGCAGCACGCTATTACTTTTTCAACATTGTGAATGTATTCCTTGGGAGCATAATCACTGGAACTGCTTTTGAACAGCTGAATGCTTTCATCAAGCAGTCTGCTAGCGAGTATGTTATGGCTACAAACTAATCATTATTTTGGTTTCCAGAAATGACTGCTGTAGACTTCTCTTGCTATTTTTCTAAGAATTTAGTAGGCATCATTTAGAATCAAAAATAGTATTGTGAGTTTTGGATTAGTAATAACCTTTCACGATGTCTGCAGGGTAAAGAAGTGGGGAAGCAGGAAATTGATAAATTTATATCTATGATGTAGGGCAGTCTAATTTGTGTTCTGCTAAATTGCCCCTTGCAAAACTTCAACCTAGGATCTCTTTCTTGGTTTTCAATATTTTAAAACATACGTTGCCTTACGTCTTTTATCCACCCTTGAATTTAGACAATGGGTTTGTATTACTTGCCACCCATGAATGTGAAATCTCTTTATGATTTTCTTTTAATCTTTAACTTCTTCCTTTTGATTGAACTAACTCTTATTTTTTATGTTTTCATCTTATATTTTATTATTTCAGCAATGATTTTTATTTATCAATTCTTCATTCATATATTTTGCAGCATTCCTAAAACAATTGGTGTCGCTATTCCAATTAAAGCAACTTTCTTCATAACCTACATAATGGTTGATGGATGGGCTGGGATAGCTGGAGAAATTTTAATGTTGAAACCACTAATAATCTTCCACCTAAAGAATTTCTTCTTGGTGAAGACTGAAAAGGACAGGGAAGAGGCAATGGATCCTGGCAGTCTTGGTTTTGACACCGGAGAACCTCGCATACAATTCTATTTTCTGTTGGGTCTTGTATATGCAACAGTAACACCGACCCTCCTCCCATTCATTATAGTTTTCTTTGCCTTTGCTTATGTTGTGTTCCGTCATCAGGTAAAGGCTCAATCTTAAAGGAGACTTTTCAATTGCATTTGGTTGCTGGTATTTATAAATATTAGAGCTCTGTGCTTTTAAGGCCAACATAGAAGTTTGAGACTCATCACATTGGATAGGTTGCAGCCACCTGATTTTCTTTTATTTTAATATCATTCACACTGTAAAAATAAATGCTGGTAGTAGTTTGGAAAGTCGAGCCTGCTGTTGAGCAAAGCATATTGTGATTAGAGATATATGCCACAGACTCAAAGTGTTGCCATTAGATGTTACCTTTGTTTAAGCACTTGGCTTTAGTTTTCCTCCAAGTATAAAACTTGACTGGGGAGAAAAGTGTTAAAAATATTTGTTATGGTAAGGGAATAAGCGATTGCAAAGATTTCCTCATATTAACAATAGAACAATGATCTCTCAGGTTAACTTTCACTCGTCAAATTTGTTCCTCTTTGTCTATGCGCCAAGTGGAATAATAAGAAGAGAAAATTTGGGGAACTTGTGTAACAAATATGAAGTATGAAGCGCAAATTATATGGATAATGGAATGGTCATGTGTTTTGTTGGCTTGTTGCTTTTGGGTGAACTCAAATGTAAATACTTTTAATTAGGGGAGTTAAACTTGGATTAAAGTATGGTTTAATGTTGTTTTTTGGTCGTGTATGTTAACCCCTGTTTGGAATTGCAGATCATAAATGTGTATGACCAAGAGTATGAGAGTGGGGCTGCATTCTGGCCTGATGTGCATGGACGGGTTATTATTGCATTGATAATCTCACAGGTGCTTATGATTGGGCTGTTGAGTACGAAGGAAGCTGCTCAGTCCACACCATTTCTCATTGTCCTTCTTGTGCTCACTACATGGTTCCATAGGTTCTGCAAAGGTCGCTATGAACCCGCATTCAAGAAATATCCGCTGCAGGTGTGTAGTGTTTTCTCTGTTTTCCTAGGCTTTCAGTTGATTTGTATAGCTGATGTTTTCCTTTTATTTGGTTATAAGTTGGTCTTACCATTTGATAAGAACCTAGCATAATATTTGATATTGAAAATGTTTGAATTCTGGGGAATACTTAGTTTAGTTTATAACAAGCAGAGAAGAGAACTATTCTTGGTGTCAAGTAGATGCATGTGCAGGGTGATAAAATGGTTTTGTTTGTTGGGTTTCAGGAAGCAATGATAAAAGATACCCTGGAACGTGCAAGGGAACCAAACCTGAATCTGAAATCCTTTCTTCAAAATGCATATACACATCCAGTTTTCAAGGGTAGTGATGATGATGATGATGATGATGATATAAGTGAGAAGTTGGAAACTGAGAGTGTCCTAGTGCCTACAAAACGCCAATCACGAAGAAATACACCTGCGCCGAGTAGAATTAGTGGTGCATCATCGCCATCTTTGTCAGAGCTCAAGGGACATCTCGAGCCATAAACGCTCTCTATATAGAGCTTGGGAGTTTGCTGCTGTACATTTGGCACATTGCAACACTAGTGAGTAGTCCATTGACATTGTAAATTAAATGGATCAAGTTACTCTGCTGTAGTTTGTTATACTGTCACTGTGTACGAAAAGAGAAGGGGGGGCGGCCAGTTGCAAAAGCATTCCAACAAGAAAAGCAAAAGCTCTGGGTTTTGTGGTGGCAAAGCAACTGTTTGAAATGGTATATAAATATTGTGAGTACTATTTATTTCAAGTGTAGAATTAGAATTCTGAGTCATTTATTTGTAGATCAGAAGTAATAATAAATGATTTCTATCTATAGTCAGTCAGAGATTTTCTTTTTTTCTCTCTCTTTTATTTAGTTCTTTGATAGTGGTTTTTCCCCCCATAATTTATTTAAGAAAAAAGCACACATTGCCAAATTATAAATATTAATTAAGGATTCCATTACAAATATTAATTTGCTATATATGTTTAAAAGTAACCATAAAAGTAATGCATTTTACGTGAAACATACGAGTTATGTTTTCTTTATTTATGCTAATAGAAGAGATTAATAACATTATTTTTTTATATATAAAAAAAAGGTTGTAAAAGCTGAAATCGTTTTAATTCAATAAATACGTGACTTTATTATTATTATTATTATAAACAATTTTATAATACATGGATGGAAGTTCTTGGGTGTGTAATGGATGCTGTCTTCTTGCGGCGTGCTGTTGGTGAGACTTCACTTGAGAGACAGAGAAAGGGGTTATCTATATTTATAGCTAGGCGAAAGCATGGGATAGTTTCAATTTTATTTATTTATTTTTTCTAATTTTGATTTAGTTATTTTTTTAGTAATATTTATTTTATAAATTTTAATTGAGATCCATTATATTTAGATCATTGTGCATTAATATTATAATATAATGTGCAGTGCCTACACATTGCATAAGAAAAGTTAATTTAATTCAACTAATTATCTCAAGTTTAATTATATTATAATGCAATAAAATTTTTTATATTTTTTTGAACGTTGAAATTTTTTATTATATTTTATATTTTTATCATATCAACTAAAAACTTTAAATTTTATTTATTTTTATATGTCAAAAATCTATTATGGTTTTTAAATTTCTAAAAGTAAAAACCATCATGACACTAATAATAATAAAACTAATATTTAATTCATGATGAATTTTATATCCGTAAAATTATCGCACTTTAATGTCGATTTAACAATTTTAGTATATTAAGATTATCTATACACCTTATGTTTTTAATGTTTATTTTAATTAAAAAAATATTAATGTGTTTTTTTTATCAATTCCTTTTTGTAATAAAATTATTATTTATTCTATCATTATTTTTATTATTAATAATAATTTATACAAATCACTTCAATTATACAATATCGCATATTTTTCGTTATTTTTAAATTTTCAAATCTTATAATTTAAACATGTATAATTCAATAAGAAAGTGACAAGACTTATTATTATATAGCATTTATAAAAGATTATCATGCATATAATAAATTATTTTCAGGATAATAAAAATTATACTTTACAAAGTTATAAAACTTCTCATATCCTTATTTTAAACAAAAGATTCCATATTTTTTTTATGAGAGATTCCATATATATTAATAACACTATAATATCATAACTAATGTTAAATTTTAATTATTAAAAAGAATGCTCATATGTGTAATTAACATTTAAAATCATAAGAGCATCTCCAATGCAATACTATATTGGAGTGCCAATGCTATAATTTAACATTATAATAGAAAAATCAACTCTAATGCAATGCTATTTCCTATACTAAATTTAGCATATGCTTGTGGTGCCAAATTTGACATCAAGTATAGCATATGCTATATTTTGACATTAAATGCTAATTGACCAGTTAGTTATAAACTTACCATTAATAAATTTAATAATATTTATTATTTTTATAAAACTATAATTATTAAAGAAGACATTTATTATTTTACCTATTAATTATGGTAACTCTATTAAAAAGGAAATTAGTGAAAATTTTAATTAGAATGATTACTATAATAATCTATTCATAACACTTATTTAACATTATGTATTGAAGTAAAAATTATAATCTTATGTCAAATTTAATATTTTGCCATTTTTTATGCTAAATATAGCATTAAAAATGGCATGTGTATTGGGATGCTCTAATATGTAAAAAAATTAAAGGTGACACTCTCTTTTGAAGAGAGTCAAGAGAGTGCACATGTCACAATTTCCTACTTCAATTCTAAGCTATATATATATATATATATATATATATATATATATATAATATCTTGTAGAGCAAGAATGCTCTAGCTCATTATACCACTCTTTAGATTGTTATTGAGTTAGTCTTAGCGATTAAATAAAAATAAATTAAAACTTTTAAAATTGATCACTTTTTGTTTATATTTTTTTATGTACTAGAGTATTTATATTCCAGTACATGCAAATCAGGCTGAGAGTAACATCTAATGGTGAAGTTGGTCAGAGAAAATGACTACTAAACTAATAATAGCAAAAATAATAAAAGAACAAAATATTAGAAAGTCTATTTTGCGGAATATGATGATAAAACAGGAAAGAGATAATTGATTTATAAATAAATAAGAAGAAGCCCATTCTTCTTTTTCTTCCATTAAATTTCTAATTAATTAGTATTTTTCCCTTTTAGTAATAAATTAGGAAATCTCAATAATGTAGTGATTTTCTTCCTCAAAAAAAAAATAATGTAGTGATTTTATTTTGATTTTTCAAGAAGAATGAATAGGATTTCATTTTATAAAAAGCACACATATCATTTATAAAACAAATTCATATAATCTAATACATCAATAAAAGATAATGTATTATTTACATTGTTAATAACATATCAGCTTAGTTTCAAGAAAATAACCATGAGTGTATCATGCAAATTTTTTAATAATGTAATATTTTTTTCAATAATTGAGACTTGCCTTCTTTATAATATAATAATGATAATTTTTGACTGACCGATTAAATTGAAGTCCTTAAATCAATAATAAAAGAAAAATAAAACTCTTAAAAAGATAATGAATCTATATAAATGGAGAAAACATTTAATTTATTGCGTTATATAAAAGAATAAAGATTTATATCTTAGTTTTTATTATACATAATATGTCAATTCAATCATGACTTAATTAGAAATTTTTTTTATTTGGATCATTATATTCTTTTTATAAAAAAAACCTAGTCACCACTCTCTCTCAAAAAAACTCTTCTTCTTTATTCTTCTATTTGGAGTTGTCGTCGGCGTTTTCATCGACGATAAGCCCTTTTTAGATTTATTTTCTTTGCTTTATCATAATAATTTGGATGTTTTCATCCAATAAATCTATTAGTATAGGTTGTTTATTCTCTCTTTATTACAGTTTCGTTTTCCCCCTCTTTTGTGGGAGTTTTTCTCCTCTTTTTGTGGGAGTTCTATCTAATTTTTCAATTGAAGATTTTCATTATTATACTATACCATGAGATATGGATCTCCGTTATTTAAAAGATATTAAGTTATCGAAGATTTTACATGACAGATTTACAATCATGTTTTTGGAGCCGAGCGGAAGTGTTATTAATAGTATAGGTGATGTTGACCCTAAGGATCCATTAGTGATTTTGATGATGCAAAACATTGTCTTAGTGCTAATATGTTTGCTAAGTGCTTTATTTTGATTTATCTTCCATTGATATATTAAATTATATTGATGTTTTATTTTGTAGATATTGTATGGCTTTTTATGAATGAAACTTGATGTGTTCTTCCTCAAAAAAAAAAAATCATGACTTAATTGGAAATTATTTAAGGAGGAAAAAGAAAAAAGAAAAAGGTACTTATATGTTAAATTATTCTCCTCTGTCCTAAACAGATGCACCTCAGTTCTAAAGAGGGATAGTAAACTTTTTTTTTCTAAAAGTAATTTAATGTCTTAGAAAATAATTTAATGTTTTAAGTGATTAAATGTTATTCATC
>CANYLF010393932.1:0-14610 GCA_948193215.1 Bocquillonia castaneifolia
CTTTGAGCATTGTTCTAACCATTTTCACCAAGGTACGATTTTTCCTTTCAACTACCCCATTTTGTTGAAGAGTTCTAAGAGAAGAAAATTGATGTAAAATACCATTTTCATCACAAATCCTTTGAAAAGTTCATTTTTAAATTCCCTTCCATGATCACTTCTAATAGAAGTAATGCAAAAACCTTTTTCATTTTAAACACGTTTTGCAAGAGATTTAAAAGCATAAAAAGCATCATCCTTATAAGCTAAGAAGCACACCCAAATATACCTAGAGTAGTCATCAACAATCACATATGCATAGTTCATGCCACTCAAACTAGCAACTCTCGTAGGTCCAAACAAGTCCATATGCAACAATTGTAGAGGTCTTGTAGTGCTAACATGATTCTTGAGTTGAAAAAGAGGACTTGGTTTGTTTTCCCATTTGACAAGGTCCACAAACTTTGTCCTTTGAGAACTTGATTTTTGGAAGACCAACAACAAGGTCATCCTTACATAAATCTCCTAGGAGTTTCATGCTAGCATGACCAAGTCTTCTATACCATAACCAAGAGTCATTGTTAAAAGACATAAGACACTTAACATGTTGGTTTGCAAGGTTCTCAAGGTCAATTGTGTATACATTACTAATCCTTTCTCCCTTGAACACTACCTTGTTATCCATTAGATTTGATACAAGGCAATGTTTAGAGTCAAAAGTTACTTTATAGCATTTGTCACACAATTGACTAATGCTCAAGAGATTATGTTTAAGCCCATCAACAAGCAATACATCATCATTGGAGGTAGTGCAATGAGAGTTACCTATTTTGCCAATGCCTTTCACCTTTCCTTTGGCATTGTCTCCAAAGGTGACATCTTCTCCATTCTTTCTTTCTATGGAGATGAAGTTCTCCACATTTCCGGTCATGTGTCTTGAGCATCCACTATCAAGATACCATTTGTTATTCTTCTTAGACGCTTTTAGACACACCTATATCAAAAGCAAACTCAAGTTGGAGCCTTAGATACCCACTTATAAATGGGTCATTGGGGGTTAGTAAATATGTAATCCATTGGAATAAGCTTCAAATGGATCTTCCTAATATAGCATCTATTGTTTGTATGCCAATGTTGCATGCAATAGAAGTATTGATAGTTTGATCTTCTATGTGCATGATACCTTGGCCTTGGAGCATAGGAACCTCTCTTACTCTTTTGAGCCTTTTGGAATGTGTGGTCCTTAGGTCTCTTAGGAGTAGACTTTTTGGGTTCATGGAGATTGTGAATATGATCATGAGTCTTAACCTTAGGTGCCTTGACTTTGGGAGGTGTCGTGGCAACATTGGGTAGAGGCTTATTATTCTTTGGAGGTGGATTAGAAGTTTCACATTTCTCCAAAGCATCCACATTAACATCAATGCTAGAGGTTTGAGGAGTTGAGGATTTAACAAACAAGGTTTTTGGAATAGAAGCAAGAGTAGATGTTCCTTTATATCCTAATCCATGTTTGATTGAAGGAGACCTTTGGGGCAAAAGAGTGTAGTCCAAAGTTCCCTTTCCTTTCTCAAATTTGGAGATGCTGGTTTTTAGCTCAACTACTTTCTTCAATGAACAATTCTCAAGAGTGAGCTTTTTCATTGAAGAATTGTCAACAAAACTCTCTTGAGCATAATCTTAAGTTCTTCGTTGGAAGGCTTAAATGTGCCAACCAACATCTTCAAATCGCTCAAGTCCTTCTCAATTTATGCATTCTTTTCTTTGTAAAACTTTAGTTTTGAAAAATATTGATTGCATTTAATTGAGAGAGTCTCAAGTAATTCCTCACTATTGATTTCAACCTCATCACATCCACAATCATCATCACATAACTCAAAAGGAGAAGTTGGATCAATTACCTCTTTGGTAGGATTTTCAAAGGTCATGAGACATAGGTTATCAATGTTCTTTTTATCACCTTCATCGACTTCACTAGGTGCATTCCAACCCGTTTTGTAAACTCTCCTTGGCTCTTTGTCTTTGCTAGATGAGGAGGTGGGGACGCCCTTTTTCTTGAGATGATAGCATTCCGATTTGATATGCCCCGACTTGCCATATTCATAGCACACCGGTTCATTTTTTTTAGATGATCCCATCATCTTTTTTTAGAGCTTGTAGTTTCTTCTACCTCCCTTGTTCTTAAAGGTTGTTAGAACATTTTGAACTTGCTTGGTGATCATAGCTAGTTCTTTTTCATCAAGTTCCACCATTCTTTCATCTTCTTCCTCTTATTCGGATTCTTCTTCCGACTCGCTTTCTTCCCTAACTTCCCTTAAGCTTCTTACCGCCTTAAGCCCAATGTTCTTGCACTTCTCATCTTTCACATCATCATCATTCTCCATCTCATAAGTGAGAAGCTTCCCAACAAGTTCATCGGTTCTAAGAGTGGCAAGATTGTTAGCTTCCTTGATGGAGGTGACTTTGGACTCCCATTGCTTCTTAGGAAGTGCTCTAAGGATCTTGTGGTTGACATCCTCCGGTAAGTAGATCTTCCCAAGCTTCTTAAGATTAGTCATAATGTTCATGAAGCGGTTGGTCATTTTCGTTACCCTTTCATTTGGCTTGCACTTGAAGGTTTGATTCTCATACACCCACATTTGACACTTTTATTGCCTAACTTGGGTGGTTCCCTCATGGTAGTTCACAAGTGCTTCCCAAACTTCCTTGGCCGTGTCACACCTTTGAACTCGTCTATATTCCTCCCTGGACATAGAACTCAAAAGAATGGTGACGGCTCTTCGGTTCTTACCATTTGCTTCTATCTACTCCTTAGACCAGTCACTTCTTAGCTTAGATATTTGAGCTCCATATACATTCTTCATGGGTGATGTCCATTGAGTACAACGGTCCAAAGATTGACTTGATCACTATCAAGATAGAACTCCATCTTGTGCTTCCACAACGGGTAGTCAGTTCCATCAAAGTAGGGCTTTAAGTTGTGAATAGAAAGCTTTAATGCCATTGGATTTAACTCAAATCAATGTAGAAAATACAAATGAGCACAAGCTCTGGTACTAAATGAAATCCCAAATGGCACCTAAAGGGGGGTGAACAGGTGATTAGTGCTAACAACTATAAATCAAAAAATAAAAGCAGAAATAAAGCAAGACAAGTGATTTATAATGGTTCGGCCAAGGGTGCCTACATTCACTTACCCAAATCTTAGGTTTCCACTAATCAATAATAACTACAAGTGTTTAGGATCACACGCAACCTTACAATAGTGATTTTAAGGCTAACCACCCAACCTATCTAAACCACCCCTTGAGTTCACTCACCAAAATCCAAGTCCCAAGTGTTTTAAAGGATAGCACTTAAACCTTTCACAAGATATCCTAAATATCTCACAACCCACTAGGATTGCATATAATAAATAGAGTTCACAAGGCTCAAGCTTAAAGTATTAAAAGATTGATTTTTGCTAGAACAAGCTTAAAACATATAAAAGAGTGCTTCAAAGGATTCAAATCTTAATCTCATGTTGTGTTACATTAATAAGGTGTTTAGACACTCTATTTATAAGCTCTAGGGCTTTTCTAGCCGTTGGAGTAAGTTTTTACGAAATAAATCAGTATGTGGATAAAAACAAGCAAGTTGTCTTTTTTTGTAACGGCATGCACGATCGTGCCTCCAAGGCACATGATTGTGTGTGATGACGTGACAGCTCCTCAGACCTTCTAGAAATTGTTGATTTGGCAGAAGAAGGAAAACGCACGATCGTGCATTGGGCTCGCACGATCGTGCACAATGGTCGTGTGCACGAGGCTTCATCGTGTAGCTGGCTCGTGCAGATTCTCCCAAAATTGCATAGCTACCGGAACTAAGACGCATGATCGTGCATCCCCACACACGATCGTGTGTAAGGAAAACACAAGATCGTGCATCCATTAGTATGCCTCGTGTGAATTTTGCTGGTCTTAGCATGGTTTCTGTTTCCTTGTGCACGATTGTGCATCCTGGCACACGATCGTGTCTTTTGCCCTATTTGAAAAATTTCTGCAAATTGCTTAAGGAAATGTTAGATACATGACCTAGAGGATTATTGTATACATCAAAAGGGGTCTTTGATCAATATTAGGTTTTTCTTTTTTTGAGGGGCTTAATTACCAAAAAAAACACTTAAAACTTTTAACAACTATATCATAAAATTTCAATAGTTACTTTTTTTTTATATAATTGTTGTTATCCTGGGTATAATGGAGCTCCGACTAATCCCGGTCGAGTGAGCTCCGTTTGGAAGCACTCTCCCCATGCTGCCCTAAGGATCGAGGCTCTCAACCTTCAGGCGTATAGCCTGCAAGCACAAGTGGTTTTACCATTTGAACCACACCCCATAGGTAAATTTCAATAATTACTTTATAAATGTTAGTCTTCAATATTTTTTTCAAAAACACTTTGCAATCACTTTTTCAGTCAAAAAATATCACTGTAACTTATTAGAGTATTTTTTTTTTAACCTTTTCGACACAAACTAACTCAGAATTTCAAATTTAGGTTACCTAAAAGACCTAAAATGCACTGATTTGTTTCAAATTATGTGTTTTTATTTAGACAATAAGTTAAACATATAATTTAAGAAGTTAAAGAATAGATTTGACTCTTACAATTGATGCATTATTAAACTTATTAATTTTGTTTTTAATTTTTCTTTGAAAATATAGCTACAGTGAGTTCTACAATCATTTTATTTACCTACTAAAGTGATCATATAGTACTTTTGAAAAATAATTAATACATTAGCACTTATTATATAATTATTAAAAATTCGTTATATATTATTAAAAGTCAAAAAGTTAGGGTATGTTATGGTAATTATGCCTTTTTGAGGGATCTTTAAAGTTAGGTTTTAATTATTATTATTGGGTCCTTTTACTTTTAAAACAAAATTAAAAATTATTATAATTTGATTTTGTTGATTAACATACAGTGTTGATTTGTTGGTACGGCCTGGTGGGGGATTTTCACTAGTAATGCAAGGGAACCTTTTTAACAAAATCAAAAGGTAAGAATCTTTTAAATTTAAAATAGTAGGATTCATTAGTTATTAGATTCTAATATTAGCAATGAAGCATGGATTGACCCTAAAAATGAATTGATAAAAAGTTCAAGAGCTAAGAGGATCTTTCGGGGTAGATTGGGTCAGAAGTCCCCAATGAAATTAAGTGAGCGGATCTTTTTCATTTACCTTATTGTCTTATTTAAATCACTTTTCATTTAAGCCATGTTCTTAAAACAAGACCGGGAGTTCAGATTGAAAAAAACAACTAGTAGTCATTGGTAGTTGTAACTATCGGTCTTGATTAAAAATTGTTCAGGTCTAGGGGTGTAAACAACTCCATATACTTGGGATCGATTTGAAAATCACTCTTGATTCGAGTTATTTGAGTTGAGCTCAAGCTATTCGAGTAGTTTATCAAATCGAGTTTATATTTTTAACTAATCAACTCGAGCTGGATCGCAGGCCTAATCGAGTTTAGCCTTTTCTACAAAAAAAAACATATTGGTGAGGTTGTGAATTGAACTCATAACAGTGTATACTTGAATTCTAATCACTGAACCACACTAAATACTTATTGTAATAGGTTCCAGTAAAATTTATATGATAATATTGAGTTAATAACTTTCAACGTCCCCTAACTTATATGATTGTGTAGATTGTAACACAATTGTCCCTAAATGGAATTCTGTATCACTAAAACCCCCAAACTTTTAAATATTTAACAACTCAAGTCCATCTGACCGGAAAAGTAGAGAATCTCCAATGAGAAGTTGATGTGGACTGCTGTGTAAGCACTAAAATTAAAAATAGAGATGCCATCTTGTAAATTAACACTTGAGTAAAAAAAATATCATTTTTTATATTTCATAATTTATTATCGTTTTAAATTTTAAATATTAATAATTAAAATATCAAAAAGCATATCCCATCAACACAATTTCATTTCACCCACACCTTAATTACCTAATTGATTTTTGACACATCTAAAAAGTTATTTAAATATTTACTTATTATTTTTAGCACATATGATATAAAATCACATTATTTTTATGTTTGTCAATTATCAAATAAATTCAAATAAACATATATTATAAATTTATTTTCATTTATACTCGAAGAAATTATTCTTTCCTCCTAAGATTTTGTATAATCTATTTCTTACTCTCTTCGTGTTTTCAAAAATCAATTTTTTCATCCTTCATTTTGCTAAATTCTACTTTATCCTCCCTCTACTAAAAATTATGTTAGTCAAACTATTATTTAACCCTATAGTTTGTTATATTATACTAGTTACCTCTTTAACTTTTAAAAAATTATAGAAAAACACCTTAAATTTTAAATACACATAAAATTGACAGTATTTATAATAAAAATAAATGTCATAATTTATTATCATTTTAAATATTAATATTACTTATAAAAAAATATTAAAATATGTAAAATTTATTTTTAAAAAATAGAGTATTAAAAATTCTCAGTTTTTTTGAGTTTTTTAAAAGTGGACTGATTGTATCGACGTAAACTCGATCAAAATCGATCAGAACCGTTCAACTTCCGATTGAACTAGAGTTATAGTTTAATAATCTATCCAGATCAAATCAACTTTCAATTCTCAATTCAACTGGTTCAATCATTCGGTCCAGCTTTTAAAATATTGCTCGAGTCATAAGCATTATTCCTAAATTATGGTTAAAAAAATCGGATGAAATTTTTATGGGTTATTTTATTGACAGTAATTTATTTCACTAAAAAGTAAATTACACTGCCATGCATAATTTTAAGTTAATATGCTACAAAATGAAATTTCATTAAAATATGAATATTAAGAATTAAAATTTATCAAAAAAATATTAAGAATTAAAATGACACAATTTTATAAATACAAATGTTAATCCATTCTATTTTAATTTATAAAATTTATTAATAATTTATTTTTTAAAAATGATTTTTAGTATATTTTAATTATTAATATTTAAAATTTGAAATGATAATAAATTATAAAATATAAAAGATGATATTTTTTTTTACTCAAGTGTTAATTTACAAGGTGGCATCTCTATTTTTAATTTTAGTGCTTACATGGCAGTTCACATCAACTTCTCATTGGAGATTCTCCACTTTTTCATTCAGACGGACTTGAGTTGTTACGTATTTAAAAGTCTGGGGATTTTAGTGATAAAAAATTCCGTTTATGGACAGTTGTGTTACAACCACATAAGTTGGGGGACATTGAGAATTATTAACTCAATAATATTAAAGACAATATTGGTCTTAATAATTAATATTAGTATACTTTATGATGAAAAAGTAATTATTTTGTTATTATTTATACATTAATTATTAAAAATTATATAATTTACACGTTAATCATTAAAAATTATATGATTTACATCGATATCAACGACTATATATATATATATATATATATATATATATATATATATATATATAAGTACTATAAAATTTTAAAATTAAAAGATTTGAATAATAAAAAAAATTTTAAAAATTATTATTTTTATTCAAGCTCAATTAGTCTCAAACTCATCTCGAATAAATTTGAGCTCGGTTATTTGACTCGAGCTTGAGCTTGAAAAATTAAGACCAAGCTTGAGCTCGAGTACTGCAACACTTGGCTCATTTACACCCCTTATTCAGGACTAGTTTAAACTCGGGTTGCTGGATGAATCAATCTGAATTAGATTCAATGAAAATTAGTTTATTTTAAAAAAAAATAAGAAAGAAATTAATAAAAATAAGTTTAGAATTAATAAAATAAAAATAAAACTTCTATTTATTTTCTAAACCTTATTTGTTCTTTAAAAATAAAAGAGATTTGGCTTGAACTGATCAGATCGATTAACCCGTGAAATAGGCCAATCGATCAATTTGAGCTCCAATCCAATTTTGAAAACATTATTTTTAAGTGTCATAAGCTTTTATTGTATTTTAGGGATTTAATGGAATCAACTTTATTTCGTGTAAAAAAAACATTAAATAAGGTATAAAAGGTGTGGAGTACATCCTCCGCCTTCAAAATTTATGTTGTTCACGATTTATATTTGGATCGGTTTGGTTTCCTCCAACAGTGTGGCAGTGTCTTCCCTTTCTCCTCTAACAAACTAATAAGAAAAAAAATATGAATACCTAATTTCATTCGTTAAAACCTCTGACACCTATAACCTTTTATTTCTACTTATTTTACTTATCAACTTTCATTTATTACTTATTTAACCTATAAATTTCTATTTATAATTTATTTGAGCAATAAAATGAAATTTAATTGGATTCAATGAAATTAGTTTTTTTTTTAATTTCAGAAACAAATTGTTAAAAATTAGTTTGAAATTATTAATTTTCTAAACTTTTTTATTTTTATTTATTTTTTTAAAAATAAAAGAGATTTGACTTGGACTGATTGAATCGATCGACCTGTGAATAGGAATCGATCAATTTGAACTTCAACCCGATTTTAAGAATATTGATTTTAAGTATCATAAAGCTTTTATTGTATTTCAAGAATTTAATGGAATCAACTTAATTTTGTGTTAAAAAAAAGGCCTTTAAGAATATTGATTTTAAGTATCTTAAAGCTTTTATTGTATTTCAAGAATTTAATGGAATCAACTTAATTTTGTGTTAAAAAAAAGGCCTCAAATCAGGTATAAATTAGTCTCCACCTTCAAATTTTTTGTCGCTCACAGTTTATATATTGCTAGGTGTAGGTTCCACTGGCGGACCTACTTTATAAGTATGGTAGATAATTGCCTACCTTAAAAAAAAAAAATTCTGAGTTATATTATTAATTGTTACCTAATTGCTCATGTTTCTTTAGAAATTTATACATCATTGCCTACCTTATTATTATTATTTTTCTCATTACCCACCTTAAAATTATTACTTTATTTGAGAAATTCTAATATAGATCGAGTTCATCATAGACTCTTCTCATAATCCTTCACTTATACAGATTTGTGAAATTCTCACGTGTGAAAGTAGTCAATGAAAGACCCGATTTAGAAAATAATTCTTCGTTTTATTTATAATTCTCCTTTTTGTTTACTTTCACGTAGTAAATTTATCCTCCTTATAAAATTTTTCTAGATCCGTCACTGATAGGTTTCTTTAATAGTATGGAATCTATGAAAGACCCACTTATGCGGTGTCTTCCCCTTCCCCTCTAACAAACTAACAAGGAAAAAAAATCTTAATTATATAATTTCATCTATAACCTTTATGTTTTAACATATGACATTTATAATCTTTTATTTTTACTTCTTTCATTTATAATTTGTTTGACCTATAAACTTTTATCTGTAAAATTATTTCTTTTTTTGAATTGCTATTTATAAACTTATTTCACTCTTAAACTACACCGATTAATAATTAAACCACACTTATGATTCAGTGTGGAAAACGTGTGTCTAAAATAGTCTAAGAGGCAAATAAATTATAAATAAAATAAGTTTGGCCTAATTATTAAAAAAATACCCAAATTTTTCAACATTTAACAAATATATCACAAACTTTCAATAATTACATAGCAAATACTAATTTATCAATTCTTTTCCATTCTTAATTACTAAAAAATAGCTAAACTTTTCAACTTTTAAGTTTTAACACTTATATCACGAATTTTTAATAAATACATAATGAATGCTAATCTATCAATATTTAAAAAAAAAAAACACTTTACGATCACTTTTTTGGCTAAAAAATATCACTGTAGCTCGTTTTCAGTTTAAAAATATCATTGTAATTTATCAGAATAATTTTTTAACATTTAAAAGACAGATTGACTCAAATATTACATGTTGGTTACTTAAAAAATCTAAAACGCACTTGTTTATTTTGACTTATGTATTCTAATTTTAAACAATAAATTAAACATATACTTTTAAAAAACATAATTGTATATTTTAACTATTACAGTTGATGCGATATTCAACTTATTAATTTAATTTTTTATTTTTTCTTTTAAAAATTGTTACAGTGAATCACACAGTCATTTTTTTTACATGTTAAAGTGATTACAGAGTATTTTTGAAAAATAATTGATATATTAACATTTAATGTGTAATTATTGAAAGTTTGTGATATAATTGTTAAAAGTCGAAAAGTTTGGGTATTTTCTGGTAATTAAGCCTTCTTTTTCAAAAGTTTTTTGTAGTCACTTTAACATGTAAAAAAAATGATTGTGTCACTCACAACAGCAATTTTTTAAAAGAAAAATAAAAAATTAAATTAATAAGTTGAATACTGCATTAATTGTAAAATTTAAAATATACAATTTATTTATGAAAAAAAATATATGTTCAACTTATTGTCTAAGATTAGAACACATAATTCAAAATAAATAAGTGTATTGTGGCTCTTTTAGGTAACCAACATTTAACATTTGAGTCAGTTTGTCTTAAAAGTTTAAAAAATTATTCTAAGTTACGATGATATTTTTTAGCTGAAAACAAATTATAGTGATTTTTTTTAACTGAAAAAGGTGTTTGTAGAGTGTTTTTAAAAAATATTGATAAATTAGATTTGTTATATAATTATTGAAGTTTGTGATATAATTATAAAAAGTTGAAAAACTCAGGTATATTTTTTATAGTTAGGCCAATAAGTTATGAATAAAAGTTTGTAGGTTAAATAATTAATTAAAATTAAAATGCAACAAGTGCTAGTCATAACAGGTGAACTTGTGTTTTTTGCCGGAAAAAAAAGTACTAAAAAATGTTTATAAATTTAAGGGGAAAAAAAGCGTTGTTTTAATTTGCTTAAGGTTTATACACTTCATCTGTTGAGGGCAATGGAAAATACGAAGGATACTAATATCGATCCGAATATAAAATATCCCACCAACCTTGTAGATTCCACGTCTTCTGGTTCCTGCCATCCAAATCCATTTTTTTTTTATCATAATGAGTAATTGATAAGTAGCTAGAAAAAATTTTTTAGGAAAAACTAACAGTAGGAAAATTGTAAATAAAAGGGAGAAATATTCTTGAAACCGGGTTTTTCATGGACTGCACTCAAATGTGAGAATTCCACAAATCAATAGAAGTGAAGATTTGTAAGAGGACTCTATATTGACTTGACCTAGATTAGAATTTCCCAAACAAAATAATAATTTTAAGGTGTGCAATGAAGAAAATATTAATATTAAGGAGAATAATAGTATATAAATTTCTAAACAACAATAAATAATTAGATAAAAGTTAATAATATTACTCGAAAAAATATTTTTGAAGGTAGGCAATTGCCTACCATATGCTTAATGTAGTTCCGCCTATGCATATGAGAGTAAAACTATGGTGTTTCACACTCAAAATATGTAAAAGTAAAATAAGGTTGTTATTAATGGTAAAATTTAAAGCTCAGTCACTGTAACATGCTAACCAGCTAGCAACTTATTAAGGTACTGTTCAATGACATTGTATAATGATATTGATAACAAAATAAGGGAAAGCATTAAAATATTTATTATTACTAATTAATATAAAGGTAATTGTAATTCCTTGTTGTGGGGTTAAATAAATGTGTATTTTTAAATCTTGAGAATGATACTGGCAAATTAAGCAATTTAAAAGAAATAGCAAAAAAAAAATATTAAAAGCAAAAGGAAAAAGATTCAGTTGCAAACCTTCACTGGCGGAGGAGTATCGGGTGAGGGTTTGAATTTATCGGTTTGATAAGGCCAAGTAAACCTATCTGGATTCTCACTTCTTGCCAAGCTCCAATCATACATTCTCCTCTCTTCTTCTGATGATAATATTGTGTATGACTCCTACACATAATTAATCATAAAAACACCAACTTCATCAATTAATGTTCATTGAGACTTTATTGAATGAATAAAACAGTGGTAATAAACTACTTCAAGCTAATAATAACAATAATAATTACTATCTGAAAATTACTTTTAGAAGCTCCATTTGTTTCCTGAGATCTTCTTCATCTAGTCCTCGATTCAACAATTCTTCAACCTTATTTTTATATGCAATTGTAACTTGTTCAATTGAACATCTCCTTTTCACCCCAAGCCTACCGTAATAATCAACATCTGTAATAGCTGCATCATTCTAAACTTATACTACATTAGTTGGAACAACTTAATTATAATTACATATATATAACTAATAATTAAGAATTTAATAAATAATTACATTAGTTGGAACTACTTAATTATAATTACATATATATAACTAAATTAAAAGTCCTAATTAAGAATTTAATAAATAATTATGAGTTGGGGGAACGTAGATATATTACGTATGCCGCGAAGAGCTCTCTCTACATTAAGAGCAGAGATTAGAGAAGGTCCTTCTGGAACTTGTATTGATGTCTCTTCTTCTATTTCTTCCTGAACCTCTGCTTCTGCTGATCCATCGCCTGTGCTGCTTTTAATGACGAGTTTATATGTATTTCTCCGTGAAAATTTAGTTGAATTCAAGAAAACACTTGTGCACTTATTCTTCGTGGTTGAAATGGGAAAATTCTGCCTTGAAATGTAAACTGTTGCTGCAGTTGATGACACAGCCATTGCTTAACGCTGCCTTGCTTGTTTTCTTTTGGGTCTCTCGTTGTATTTGCTAAGATAAAGAGTGAAGAGTATTTTGGCCGCTAGGTTGTTATCAAAAAATAAAGATTTGTTTTACTAAAATAATTTAACTTTTTTCAAGATAACAACAAGGTCGTTGTAGTATAGTGGTGAGTATTCCCGCCTGTCACGCGGGTGACCCGGGTTCGATCCCCGGCAACGGCGATTTTTCCGTACTTCACTTGTTTTCTAAGTCAGAAAACGACGTCGCATAGAGAAACTCCCATGCTTCATCTAAACAGCGACGTGGCATGGAAACAGATAAAGGGGTTTATTACATTTAAGAAACGACGTCGTTGGAAAGTTGTCCTTTTCATTGCAAGAACGACGTCGTATAAAGAAATATAAAAATGGATCAGGTTCTGAAGTCTCTTTCTTTAAGCAAATAATAGAAGAAGAAGAAGAAGAAGGTGAGAGTCCACTTGTGTGGGAATGAACGAACAATCGAGTTCAGGTAGTGAGGCAGGGACGAGCAGCGTGCAATCGGCTCCGATTGCTTCATCTTCTAGGAACAATGAACCACGACGGTTTCCACCGGCGGCTCAGCCGGAAATAATGAGAGCAGCGGAAAAAGACGAGCAATATGCATCTTTTATATATGATGCTTGCCGCGACTCTTTTCGACACCTATTCGGTACAAGACTTGCTGTCGCATATCAGAGTGAGGTCAATTTACTTTCAATTTTAAAAATAAAATTGAAATTTCTCTTCCCTATCATTAAATTATAAATAAATGTGGCAGACGAAGCTTCTAGGTCAGATGCTATATTACGTACTAACAACTGGCTCCGGTCAACAAACTCTTGGAGAAGAATACTGTGACATTACTCAGGTTTTTTATTTCACCAATCTAGCCTATTTTATTTTTTTGTTTAACTACATTTAGTGATTGTTGAGTTGTTTGGTGATTAGGTATCTGGTCCGCACGGCCTTCCTCCGACGCCCGCAAGGCGTGCTCTTTTCATTTTATATCAGACTGCTGTTCCTTATATGGCCGAACGAATTAGCTCCAGAGTTGCTTCCCGTGGCATCACTCTTGCTGATTCTTTCTCTGATGACAACATTGCTTCTCCTAGCACCCAGATTCTTGGCCTTCCCTCTTCCTCAGGCGCCTCCGTTTCTTTAGTTACCAGGTTTAGGCAGAACTTAAGTGGACTTTGGTTGAATACTGTTCGTCGATGGCCTACGGTATCCTGCCTGAGTTTCTTTTTAGTGTTTGATGCATTAAGGATCTGTAGTTTCTTTTTTTCATTTTTTAAGTTTTTTTTTTTTTTTTTGTGTTTTGTTGCTTTCAGGTGCTTCCTGTAGCCCGTGAATTTTTGCAATTGTTGCTTCGTACAAATCTCATGTTTTTCTATTTTGAAGGTGATTCCTTTCGTGTATTACTTTGAAAGTTGTAATGGCTGATGAGTGATTGAGCGAAAAATATTCTCATGGTTGTCATTCTTCTTCTTTTTGTAGGGCTGTACTATCATATATCAAAACGTGCAGCTGGCATTCGTTACGTTTTCATCGGAAAACCTTCAAATCAAAGACCTAAGTATGGATTTCTCTATGATGTTTTATGTAATTATGCACTTGATTATTTTGGCTAGTTCATTTGATTTGTGTGTTTCTACTGTCATTTTGAGCTGGTTGACAGTTTTCTGCTGTTTCTGTGAAAGATTTTGTACTCAATATTTGAACTGGTTGAATTGGATTTTTGTTGCAGATACCAGATACTGGGGGTGTTCCTTCTAATTCAGCTATGTGTCATTGCTGCTGAAGGTTTAAGGCGAAGCAACTTATCTTCTCTTGCAAGTTCAGTTCATCAGCCTTCCTTGGATCCCCATCAAAGCTCAGGTTATTAGTTGTAGTAATTTCATTATTTCTATACATGTGACTTCATTATGTAGCTTATGATGTGCTGCATCATTCCTGTTATGCATCATGTGCCAAAATAACATCACAATTTTAAACAATAACTCTCTCTTTTGGATTGTAGGGCGGGGTTTGCCTG
>CANYLF010394141.1:0-10230 GCA_948193215.1 Bocquillonia castaneifolia
CCCCCTTTTGACCCTACAAAGAACCCTCTTTTCTTTTCCAAATTTGGTGCGTTTTTTCATTTTCAGAAACTACCCTTTTTGCAATATGAACTTCAATTATCAAACAATTAATTAATCTTCAGCAAAGGTATTCTTTCTTTAATCTGTTATTGAGTGTTTTGTCCTGGGTTTTGCTAATTTTTTAGGTTTTTATGTTCTCAAGTTAAGGTGTGATTTTTAATAGTGGGTGGCTATAAAGTTGCAATCTTTTGAATTGGGTATTTTTAATTTAATGGGAATTTGTTAGAAAAAAATGTGTTGAAGAAGATGCCAAATTCAAATATAGAAGCAGCAATGTATAGTACAGAGCCAGTGAACATTCATAATGATAATGCTACCCATATGGACGAAGAAGAAGAAGACGATGAAGATATTGGTGGAGGTGGTGAGGAGTCAATAGATAATCCTAATATGCACTATGAAAATGGTGGAGGTGGTGGTGATGTTGGAACTGGAAGTATAGGTGGTGTGGAGGATGTTCCTTCTGATACAATTCAGGTTGCTGGTGATCTTGATTATTCTTTGGTGGCTGCAAATGGTGCTGCCACAGCTGACCAGCTTACTCTTTCTTTCCAGGGTGAGGTTTATGTGTTTGATGCTGTTTCCCCCGATAAGGTATATTTCTTTTTATTTATGTGGATTGTGATTTTCTTTTTTGCTCTTTTGGTGTTGATTTAGAAAAGTGATGAGTTCTGCATGTGGAATTTGTATAGTTTTGTGAATTCTATTGCGTTTTTCTGCTTTCATGATGTATTTGGTTTGTGCTTGGGTGTGCTTGTTATAGCGGTTTATTTTATGGTATGAATGGTGTTTTAGCTCAGAAAGTTTGGTCTTGTGTATTTTGGTTAATCTTGCAGTGTTTCCTGTTTGGAAAGTTTTGGTAATGGTAGCGTTTTGTTTCACTTTGTTTATATATGCTTAGTGAATGTAGGATGTCTTTTCATGCACTAATATGCTCCATTAACTGACGGAACTTTGGTTTCTTTGCTGCTGGTTTAGCTGAAAATTGCTGAATTTTACATCTGGAATTGTATGCTTTATCTGAAAATTGCTGAATTTTACATCTGGAATTGTCTGTTTTATCTGAAAACTGCTAAAAGTTTACATATTGTCTATTTTGTGCAGTTCTGCTGCATATTTGTTTTTTGATTTCTTGTTGGTGCTGTTCAAGACTTGTGTTTTGGTCAGCATTTTTGGCTATGCTTGCACTTCACCATAATCTGGAGGAAGATTTGAAAATTTTCTTCTTCTTTGGGTTCAGTCTTTTTAGCGTGATTTATTTTGTATTACAATGCTCTTTCTGAACATTTCTAGTTTTCCTACATAGGATATGGTTCATGATGTGAAAGAAATTTGAGTTCTTGGGGTTTAATGATATGACTTGTGGTTGGTAGTTCAAACTCTTCATGCTTGACTCCATACTTGACTAACAGATATGGTTTAATCTTTCATGATTCTGTTGTATTTTTGCTAGTATGTTGCGTTTTGCTGTTGTTTTGATTGGAAGGTTTAAATTTTATGTGTCAGTTCTGATCATTGTGCATAATATGGCATTTCTTTTCCAAGCATTTTTCATGTGTTGAAAAAGGTGATGTTGGTTTTGTGAGTTGGAGACGTGACAGTTAGTCCTAATTTTGCTATTGTAGGTTACTTTTAATTCATTTTGTGATTGCCGAAATACTAGATGTTTGTTTCTGTTAAATCTTTCTGAAATCTGAATTACGTTATTTCTTAGTAGGTATGTCACTCTGAATGAGCTCACAGGTATTCTCGGGTTTTTCACAGGTACAAGCCGTGCTGTTACTTTTAGGTGGATATGAAATTCCTTCAGGCATTCCCACCACAGGGAACCCTCTTAACCAGAGGGTATGTGATTATATTTTTTTTCATGCAGTCACATTGTTATCAAGGTGTTTTCCTGTTTTCTCATATTTTTTTTGCTGTAACCACATCTCATAGGGATCAACTGATTTATCTGGAAGGTCATCCCAACCTCAAAGAGCAGCTTCTTTACGTCGGTTTCGAGAGAAGAGAAAGGAACGTTGTTTTGATAAGAAAATCCGTTACACTGTCCGGAAAGAAGTTGCACTTAGGTATTCCAAAATGCATTTTCATTTGTGTTTCATGTCTTTCTGTATCCATGCTAGAGGCTTGTTTGTTCTAGTGGATGTATCATGCCTTATCCTTTTGTTTGGATGTGAAAGGCATGTCCTTTTATGTATGCAACTTATGATCATTACAAGTGAAATGGCATGGTTCAATGGTTTGTGAATTGTCAACTTTTTCATACTGTCATTTATGGAAACTATGATTAATAGGCATTTCCTTCTCTTTTACATTATTTCCTGCTAAAGCAAAATGCATAACAAAAGTTTGTGATCTGCTTTGATAGGTTTTACAAAATCTAGTTTGATCTTGTTCATCCCTCATTTTCTTTTCCTTTAGCTATCAATCCAATGTGTCTTTCTTATGTTCTTAAATGTGTTGTGTGGATATGTTAGGATGCAGCGTAAGAAAGGACAATTTGCTTCATCCAAGGCTAGTTCTGATGAAATGGGCTTAGCTTCTTCTGGCTGGAGTGCATCACAGGGTTCTGGACTAGATGACAGCATGATGGAAACTTCGTGAGTGTCAAATTGTTTCCCCATCTCCACAGATTTTTTTTCCTTTTCTGGGCCTGTCACTTCCAATCTCTATTATTACATGGTGACATTATGCTATTTTATGCTCTGCCTTTTGATCTGGTAACTGGTGTTGCTCCATTATTATAGATGTCAATTGTAACCTTGTAGCACAATATTCCCAGATTTGTCAACATTAATGATGACCATTCTTTCATCTTCTAAGACATCTATTGTTGCTTTTTTATGCAGATGCACACACTGTGGAATCAGTTCAAAGTCAACTCCAATGATGCGTCGGGGTCCAGCTGGTCCACGATCACTTTGTAATGCATGTGGGCTCAAGTGGGCTAACAAGGTACAATAATGAATTTTGTGCATTTTTTGGACTAATATCATTAACTGCTGGAGTCTTTTTTTCTGTCATCTCATTAGGAAGGATTAATTGTTGCAGGGAGTTCTGAGAGACCTTTCCAAGATGCCTAGTGCAGGTATTCAAGGTCCTGTAAAGCCATTTGAACAGGTACAAACCATGTGAGGAATGCAAGTTTTATTTGTTTATTCTTTTAAATTATTATGTTCTCTTTTTGTGCTGCTGATTTAAAGTAGAAAATTCCGCTATAATGTTTCTATTTTTAAATTCTGTTTGGGATTTTGGATGGGAAATGGAAGTTTACAAGTACACAGTTAAAATTTTAGCAATAAAACAGCGGATTCTCACTCAAAATGATGTTCACCGTCTTTCACCTTCTTATCTACTAAGCAAACCATCCATCTAACTCATATACGTTAACTTTTCCTCTCTTTACCATATTACTTTTCCTGTAGTTGATTCGCTTCCATGTCTTCATTATTCCTGCCTCTTCCATCGGAGTAAAAATGATAAATCTTTCCTCTAATGAAGATTTTGAACTCAAATAGATAAACTGGGGCGTTGAAATAGAAAAGTTGGAGAATATAGAAACTCACTTGAACTTGATAGTGATATAGGGAGCTGTAACAATCATGTACCTGATAAGGTGTGGCTTCTTCAGTTTGTTTTTGTGCATGTTTGCGTGCTTGAGAGAGAGTGGGTGGGACTAGGGAGGTTTTACTAGGATTAGATTTTCTTCTTGTGCCAAATGTATTGGTAGATAGATACAAGATGAGAAATAAGAAGGCGGGCCATCAAATAGTGAACCAATGTCATCATGTGATGGCACTTGTCTGACAGGTTTCGCATCATGTTCTGCCTTTTGTTGTCTTCCCTGAGGTTTCATGTATTCCATCAATAATTCTTAATTGGAGCCCTACACTGCCACAGAAATGAAAATTGCACATCTGATTGTATTTAATTAGTTTGTCAGAATGATTGCTCGTTTCAAGCATGAAACTTAGCAGGCCTAAGCTTTATAGGCAGGATATGTACCTTATTGAAGTCATGTTTTTATGCTTTTCTATTCTATATTACTTGCTTTTGAGCATGTTGTGTGTCACTCGTGTAACTAGTCTCTTCCGATTGCAGGGTGAAGGCGAAGCTAATGACTCAAATGTTGTGAATGCAGTAGGAGATCTAGTCTCGTCTTCCAATGGTGATAATTCTGCTTTGACTGCTGAAACATGAACTGGTAGTTGGACTGCTGATAGTTCCTTAATCAGCAAGCCCCTTTGACGATGGAAAGCATCCGCCTCAGAGACCAGCATATAATATAACGCAGATTCCTGCTTCCTAGCTGCAACTGCAAGTGCCATTCGGCTTGCAAGAGATGCCTTAACAGATTTGCTACCTGTGTAATAGCTTTGTGTTCAGTTTCAACCAACTGTACATATAATTCAATGCTGCTGCTCGCTGTCATATATACAAAAATACTGTTTTGCGACAACAGAGAACATTACAGATAATTCTTGGAATGTCATTTGATTTTGTTTCTCTTCCAACTATTCAAGTTAAAGACAGGTTAGCATAGCAAAGCTCTTGGCATTTCTTTCTTTGTGCTTTGCACTAGTGGATTTCTTGTTTTCTAAAAAACAAACAAAAGAAAAGAAAAGTGGATTTCTTGTTAAAAATGGATGCAGATACAGTTGAGCAATTCTATAAAAGACAAAGGGTCAAATAGGCCCTAGAGTTTGTGTCATGGGGTCATTTAAGTCCAAATTGAACTTTCAGAGCAAATAGATCAATAACTTTTATTTTAGGCTATGTCTTGGGAGGGGGTGGGTTGGAGGAAAGAAAAGGGGAGGAAAAAATATAAGAGACTAATCCACTCAATTTAGTGTTTGGAAGAAGAGGGAAAGTGGGATGAAAGAAAATTAGGATGTAAAATTTATTGTGGGCCCTACAAGTCATTTTCTCTTAAAAAATGGAGTGAAAATGACTATAATATTTTTTAAGGAAAAAAGACAAAGGATAAAATTTGAATTTAACACGATAAAAATATATTTTCTTTCCACCTATTTTCCTCATCTTCCCAAATAAATAAAATTATTCTTCTATTATACTTTTCACCCCATTTTCTTTCCTCTCCCAATTTGTTTCCCAAACATAGCGTTAGGGTCAAATAGATTCAATTTTTTTTTTATCTTTCTAGGCCAAATAAATTCAATTTCTGTCTTTTTGGACCAAATAGATCCATAAAGTTGTATGTGTAATTAAGATAAAAATCGGATCTATTTGACTTAAAGTAAGAAATTGGGTATATTTAACCCTAAAATAGTAGTGGGTTTATTTGATTCAAAAATATAATTTAACCTTAAATGGCCCTGTGATACAAGTTTAAGGGTCTATTTGACCCTTTGTCCATTCTATAAAGTAGAAGAGTTTACATTTTACTGCTATTAGGCTTCTACATCAGTCATCAACTCAAGAAGAAGCAATCTTATAACTGTTTTTTTTTTTTTTTGGAAAGCGATTCCAAATAAATCTCATAAAGTTATAATCTATTAATTTTATCTTTCAAAGTGAAATTTTATATTACTCTGACAAAATTTCCTTTCGGTTACGAGAGCATGTTAATACATATGTTATTTTTTATGCTAAATTTATCATAAAAGATAACAAAATGTCATTTAAAATGAAATTTTAGTTTTATCTCCAATGCAAAATGCTAAAGATAATTGTATCATTAATTATTATAGTAATTACCTTAGTTAATTTTAGTATTGTTATGAGTGAAAAAAAAATAGAAATAATGAGTAAAAAAAGAAAGAAAAAAAAAAGAAATGTTAAAAAAGAAAGAAGAACTATGAAGAAAATAAAATAATGAGTTAAAATAATAAAAACCATCAAATAAAAAATGATATGTAATTAAATAGTAAATAATTATTAAATGTCAATTTTTGATATATTCTATACATTGTGTTGAATTTGACACCAAATATAAGTATATGTTAAATTTGGTATAATATTTTAGCATTGTATTAGAGTCAAATTTTAGTACTCAATGTCATGTTATAGTCTTAACATCCTCATTTAGCATTGTATTAGGATGCTTTAAGTATAATCTCAGAATTGGACGATATGTATATATATGGTCTTTGGTTATTTACAAAGTAAATATATTTCAAATAGATAATTCTTCATTTTTCAAATTTCAAGGGTGATATCACGTGAATCATGGCCTTCTTCTCAGTTCTCACATGATTCTTCCTTATCTGACAACATATTTATGTATTTAGCTCTTTAGAAACAAAAGTAAAGTTTTATTAGGAAAGAAACAAAAATTAAATTAAATCATCTAAGAATTCTAAAATACATAAAACTATATTTAAAAAAACATCCATTCAAAAAAAATCATAAGAAAGTTTATAATAAAGAAATTGAAATCAAATTCTTGCAAACTACCCTTTATTTGGATTAATGGTTATCTTAGGGGTGTGCAAAAACCCGGACCGACCGAGAAAACATAATCGGACCGAACTGTTTCATGAAAATTAGTTTGGTTTGTTTGGTTAACGATGCAGTTCTATTTTCATTTTCAAAAATGTTGGTGTTCGGTCTTTGGTTCAGTTTTCAAATTTGAAAAACTTAACCGACAGAAAAATCAAAATGATTTATTTTATTTTTTAATTTTTATATCTAAATATATATTTTTTTGTATTTTACACATTATATATATATATATATATATAGACATACATTTTATATGTTTTTTTGCTTTAAAAAATATATTTCATGATTTTTTAATAAGGATATAAAATTTATTAAAACATTTAAAAAATTTTTAAAAATAAAATGAAAACTGACCGAACCGTACAAAAATAATTGAACCAATTCGATTTGGTCCGGTTTCGGTGTAGGGGTAAGTTCGGTTCTAACCTAGAACCTCTAAAAATTCGAACAGTCTGGCCAAATTCAGACCAAACCGAACCGGACAGACCGAATGCACAACCCTAGTTATCTATTTTTTATAGTTGGTCCAAACAGAAAACAAAAGGGTGCTAGTTAAAGAAAAAGGATAAACATTCACTTATTCTAAAAATTATACAAACATTAATATATCAATCAAAATTTAAAATTTCTTCACAAATATAATTTGATAGCAGAAAAGTTACAATCAAGCTTTAATCTTTTTTACAATTCTCTCTGTTTTTTTTTTTTCTAAAAGTAGAAAGAAATAAATAAATTCGTATTTAGAAAATCATTAATTTTTTGAAATAAATGAAGCTTTTCCTAATAAGTAATTTTGTTTTACTAATTTTTTTTTTTTTTTAGAAAAAAACGGATGAGCGAGCCTTTGATACAAGTTCATTCTTTTATAGCAAATTCTAGGAAAACACAAATAGAGAAAGACCAAAAAAAAAAAAAGGACAAGAAAAACATAAGATCAGGCTTAATATTTCTTTTCCTTCTTTTTTTTTTTTTTGGCAAAAAGGTCAAAAAAAAAAAAAAGCCCTGTAACTATTTGTCAGAGAGCTGCAAAACCCCTAAACTAAAAAGTTGGGCACATTGACTCTTAACATTTAAAAACGTGGCACAAATTGACTCTTCTGTTAACACCCCTTCGTTTTCTCCGTTAACAGCCGTTAAGTTGAAAAAGAAAAAGGCAAAAGAGCCAGATAAGCCCTTAAGGCCAAAAAATTTGATACACTTACACTCTTCAACTAAAAAATAAAACTATTGAAATTTTTAAATTTTTTAGTATTATAAAATTATATGTTTTAGTCAGTAGGATAAATTTAAAAAAATTATATTTTAAACTTTTTTAATAGTTAATTATATATTTTTTATTTAGTATAATAAAATTAATTTAAAAAACATAATAAAATATCATATGATTAAATTAATTTATACTAAATAAAAATTTATCTATTACAACATATTTGATATAATAAATTGTATATTTAACTTATCATAAATATTATGTAAAACTTTATATTTTTATAATTGAGAAATTCTTTTTAACTTAATAAAAGTTCATATTAAGTTATTTGAGGGATAAATTAATTTTATTAAGTTAATGAAATTTTAAATTAATTTTTTATAATTGAGAAATTTTTTTTAAATTAATAAAATTTGAAATTTTATTAAGTTAAAAAAAGAATTTCTCAATTATAAAACATAAATTTCATATAAAATTTATGAGAAATTAAATATAAAATTTATTATATCAAATATGTTGTAATATATAATTTTTTAATTAGTATTAATTAATTTAATAATATGAATTTTATTATGCTTTTTAAATCAATTTTATTTTACTAAATAAAAAATATATAATTGTAATATTAGAAAAGTTTAAAATATAAATTTTTAAATTTATTCTACTAACTAAAACATATAAAATTATAATACTAAAAAATATAAAAGTTTCGGTAGTTTTATTTTTTTGGTTGGAGGGTGTAAGTGTACCAAAATTTTGACTTTAATGGCTATCTGGCCCTTTTGCCTTTTTTTTTCAACTTAATAGCTGTTAACGGAGGGGTTTTAACAGAAGGACCAATTTGTGCCATATTTTTAAACGTTAAGGGCCAATGTGCCAAACTTTTTAGTTTTGGGGTTTTTCAGCTCTCTGACAAATAGTTAAAGGGCTTTTTTTTGTCCTTTTACCTTTTTTTTTTACAAAAATGCAAATATAGTAGTATAAAAAATATTAATTGAATTTCAATATGGATTAATTAAAACTTAATTGAATTAAATACAAAATGATTTTATTAAAAAAGAAAACTATTAATTAAATACATTCTTTACTTTTCAAAGAATAGTAATTTAAAGTTTTGAAAATTTTAAAAATTAATATAAAATTATGTATATATTTTAATTTTTTATCCTTGGTTAATTTTATTGTTTTTATATTAATTATAAAAAAATAGAGTTTAAATGTTTTTCCTTGAAATAATAATCAAACCATATAGTTTCTTTTCTATAATCATGTTTTCTGAAATTATGATAATTAATAAAATTATAAATTTCACACAAATTTTTAAAAACGTTTATTCAAATTTTAGAAAATTATTAATGAGTTAATATATATTACTAAGTTGATCATTTTATATAATAATATTTAGGTGCATTCTATGGTTACTTTGCTTTTTACAAAGTAAAGTTCACTTTGTCACTTTATCATTGTTGGATGAGAAATTAACACTCCATCCAATGGTTAGAAAAACAAAGTAAAAAAAATACGAAGTAATCATAGAATTTCCTATATTACAAATGTGGGAAATTTACTTTTTGCTTACTTAATTTTTTTATTACTAGAGGGAAGTGTCAATTTCTCCTCAACAAGTAATATTTGCAATTCTAGAGTTATTTTGCTTCTTATAAAGTAATTATAATTAATTAACTTTTGGATGATATCGTAACATTTTGATTCAAATAAGATAGTGAATGCATAATCTATATCTATATATATTAAAGTAGTTGAAACGACCCGAACTCAAAACAATATAATGAGGTCTTAAAAACATAATAATAGTAATTAATCTTAAATTAAAATTCAAATAAAACTCCCTCCAAAATATTTTTTTTTTTACTGAAAATAGAATGCAACGATCGTTGTCCAATTAGCAACGATCGTTGTTGGATGAACAGTGATCGTTGTGAAAACCTGAAAATTTGCCGAAAATTCCAGCAGGGTACACGAGCTCGTGGGAATCAGCAACGATCGTTGTGAACCCTACAACGATCGTTGTAAATTTAAAAAGCTTGAAACGAACTATTTTCCCAACAATCACAGTTTTAAAACAGAATTCTCGACTTTTCTCTGTAAAAGCATACTCCCATAGACTCAAAATCAATATATATATATACATCCACTTCTCAACTTTAAAACACAATACAAATTTACTTAAGGAACATCAAAATCTTATTAAGCATATAATTAACCTCAAAACCTCTTTATATAAACTTCTCAAAATATACACATATATGTACAAAAACATATCAAACTTATCTCACTACCCTTCATTACATTCCAACAAAAATGCATATAAACATGCTCGTGCTTATAGTCCTCTAGCCAACCTGATTCTCTATTGCAATGCACGTGAGCTCTACTATCAACAGACTATCGACAACCTGAAAAACAATACCAAGGGGTGAGCTGGCAACTCAATAAGCATTTAATTAAATCAACCTTGAATACACCAAATT
>CANYLF010394986.1:0-10595 GCA_948193215.1 Bocquillonia castaneifolia
CCGAATCAAAACCCGAAAAAATGTAAAAAAAACCCTAAACCTAAACCATAGGTTCGATTAACCTAATTTTTTGGTTCGGGTTGATCGGTTTCGGTTCGGATATCGGTTTGTTCGGTTTTTTTGCCCACCCCTAGTTTGTGCCTGTGATTAACTTAAGGAAACTTAAAAAAACTTATGGAAACCTGAATAAACTCTTGTAAAGTCGAAAAACCCTGTGGAGAAACTTAAAAAAGAACTCAAGGAATTGTGATTTATTTAAGTTTATCTAGTGATTTTGCTTTTTCAGGCTAGGATGTTTATAGAATGCTTGCTAGTATTTTTTTGGATGTTTAGCCCTCTACTCAAAGTCGAAGCCTTCAGTGTGCGAAAGCTCTTTTGAGCTCCTAGGTTTTCTTTCCACCTCCGGTGGCCTGATAAAATTTTCATTTACCAAAAAAAAGTTTATCTTGATTTATTCACTCATATTTTGTGTTTTTATGTTTATTTGTTTATTCGTTTTAATGTGTTTTAGCTTTTCATGTTTATTATTTTTTTTTTAAAAAGTGTGATGTCAGTGGTGTTTTTTTTTTAAATTTCTAGCTAATATTTTTTATGTTTTTATTTTTTTAAATTTTTTATTTGGTTTTCTATTCATTCTTAACCTATAGAAACTTTTAAAAAAACCCTGCGAATTATGTTTTATTTAAGTTTATTTTGGTTTATTTAAGTTTATGCTAGTTTATTTTAATTTATTTTGGTTTATTGCTTCATATTTTGTGTTTTTAAGATTTTTTTTTTATTTTTAATTTTAATGTATTTTAGTTCATTAATGTTTATTGATTTTTTTTATTTTTTGTGATATTTTTGGTGTTTTTTTTTAATTTATGGCTGAGTATAATTTGTTTTTCATGGTTTAATAAGTGTGTAATATTTATATAATCAATAATATTTATTTTTCTTTACAAGCACCATAGAGTTGCCTAATCATCTTTATAGGGTTTTAGAATGATACCGTATGTGCTTTTTTTGTTAAATTTATTTTTTATTTTGAGCATGACAGGGTTGTTCAATCCCTTTACAGGATTTTAGAATGATACAATTTGTGTTTTTTTTTTGTTAAATTTCTTTCTATTTCTTGGCACGACAAGGTTGCTCAATCCCTTTATAGGGTTTTAGAATGATACAAATTGTGTTTTTTTTTGTTAAATTTCTTTCTATTTTTTGGCACGATAGGGTTGCTCAATCCCTTTTCTATATGGTTTTAGAATGATAACATTCATATTTTTTCCCTTTTAATTGTTATTAATATTATTTTTTACAATTATTGCCTCGGTCCCAGACCCTTAAGATCCAGACCAATACACTGTGAGGGAGTCGGCGCCTAGTTTTAGCTTATTTGAGCCCATTGCCCTCTCCCAGCGACGGCGAGGCTCAAACTCGAGACTTCTCATTGAATTTAGAAAGACTTTTCCATCTGTACCAACCTTCGCTAGTTTAATATTGTTACTAATCAGATTGTGGAGAAGTGAAATGGTCATGATAGGTGTTTTTTTTATATGTATATTTCCTGGCCGGAGTATCCCAGTCCTAGTTTTACGGTTGACCAAATTAATCTCCGTCTAGAGTAGGCCTAAAGAGGGCTTATACTCTCTCCCGGCAAGACATGTTTGCGATTTGAACCTACGCTAAAGAGACAACAGGTCCCCTTGCAAGAACCCAGACATCACTTAAGACCATATGAGCCACACCTTGTTGGTGGTCATTATAGGTGTTGTGTTCTTCAGGTTAAGGAAAACATTGGTTTAATTTTGTTTATGTTGGTTTATTTTAGTTTATATGGGTTTATTTTAGTTTATTTTGGTTTATTTAAATAAATTTTGTATTTTGGTTTCTATAATAAATGCTACTTTATTATTTTTTTTACGGATTACCTTATTCTTTTATTATTTTTATATGATAAGTAACTCATTTCATTTATCACATAAGCATAGAAACTTATAAAAAAAACTCATTTCATTTTTATTATTTCGTTTGAATAATAAATTATTTATTTTTAGATATAAAACAATTTGTTTTCAAAGGCATATAAAATAATTAAATTTTATTTTTAGTGAATAAATTTGTATCACGTGTGCGTTTTCTATTCTTCCATTCATATTTATTTTTTTTATTTCCATTGATTTTTTAATTTTACCATTTTTTAAAATTTAAAGAAATTTATGAAAGCTGAAAAACTGTTTTTTTATAAGTTAAGCCTAGGTAGACGTTTTGAAACTTTTTTAAACCCATGGAAACTTAAATAAACCCTAAATTTATTTAAGTTTTAAAAAATAATTTGCATAAGTCATAATTAACTTTATTTTTTTACATGAATTTCATGTAAAAAAATTCATGTAAAAAATAAATTAGAAATGAATCACAAATGTTAAAAAATCTAAAAAAATAAAGTAAAAATATTAAAAGGATAAACAGAATTGAAAGGATAAAGAAAAAGGAGAGGATAAGGAAATAATTAAGAAAATAATAGATAAAATGATTGAAATAAGAAAAAAATAAATAAAATTGTAAAAAACAATGTGAACCTAATGAAGGAAGGGTGCACGTTTTTTTAGAATAGGGTAGGAAAAAAGGGAAAAAGGGAGAGTAAAAACTAAAAAAAGAAGGTGGAAGAGTAAAAAAAGATTGAGTGAAAAATTGAGATAAAGTGTAAATATGTTAGTTTTTGATGTAGAGTGCGTAATTTCCTCTTCAAATTATAGTTAAAGCTTTCAAATTTCAATTCTCAATTGTGCAATTTTCTTTTAAGAAATAGGAATCGTTGTGCACTTTCATTGTATGAATCAATCATTTAAGGAATCATTTTGTTAGCTTAAAAACGAGTGAGAATCAAAACGAGAATGATTTGATTTCTATTTTTAACATTTGGTTGAGTTAAATTGTAAATGTGATAACTCCTCAATAGTAATTATATATAAGAATCAAGCTAAACTATTATTAATTACTCAAATTAATGTAAATTTATATTTAATATTTATTTTTCATAAATAAAGCATATAAAATAATAAAAATTAAAATATTTTATATTATAAATAATTAAAAAGTATTATTATAAAATTCTCATTTCTCTTCTTATTTTTAAGTTAACTAAATAGCTTATTAAAGTTTTTATTTCTTTTTTTATTTTTTCTGATTTCCTATTCCTGAGTTTAAATCAAAGCACTCTAAAGTCAATTGTCTTTATACTGCATCTTCTCATAAATGTTAAACTAGTCTGGTTATTGGGGTTGTTTTGTGACTTGCTTAAAATGTTAAAATAGTCTGGTCATTGTATGTGTTTTAAGTGAAGAACATCTTGTGAACATGGACGCGGACATGCTTGGCTTTGGAACTTCAGCCGTGTTGATTTATTGATTTTTTTTGACAAAAACAGTGTTTGTTTTAAATGAAAAAACAGTGGTTTTGGTTTTTCTGTTTTAGCATTTAGTAAACAATAAAACTTTTGACTGTACTTAGAAATCAAATACGACATATTTACATGTCACACAAGTAATCACAAACATATTATTTATACTGGATTTTAATTTAGGAGCACTAATAGCATCATGCCAAAGAATATGATGGCTTTCTAAGCAAATTTTATTTGATGTAAAAAAATATCCTCTATTTTATAAGTTTATTTATTTTTATTAAAACGGTTAGATTATGGGGTGTTTGATAACCCAACTCATTATTTAAATTAAATTTTTCAGCACTTATTTATTTTAAATCATGTTTAATAACGCACGTTAATGTCAACTTAACTTAATTAATTAAGTCAAAAACCACTTAAAATGATAAGTCAAAACTTTTGATTTAAACTTTCTACTGAAAATTACCAATGGTTATTCTTTTTAATTTTTTTATTAAAATAATTTATCTAAACTTAAATTATCATATATTAATACATCAAAAACTCTTTTTTTTACTTTTATACCCTTTATTTGACTTATTATTTTATTTTGATTGCCTCTACATCAGGTAATTTTAATTAATTCTTTTTTTGCTGTACCAGCGAAAATATCATTTTTTCTATGGATAAGGCTATTTTTTATATTTCTACATCTAGGATCCGACTTGTATCAGTGATACTATACTAATAAATAGGAAGTGAAATATTATGGCAAGGAAAAGTTTGATTTAGCGGGAGACTATTATACCCTCATATATGGTTATAATTGAATTTTTAATTACTTGTAATTTAATTATGTATTTTTAATGATTATAAATTTAAAAAATTAAATTGAAAAATATTTAATGAAAAATTAATATTTTCAGTGACTAAAATTATCAGATTATTGAATTCAACACAAAAATTTTTCAACATTTATCATATTTGAAACTTAAAATTCAGTATTTAATTTTTCAGCATTTAATTTTCAATTTTATCAAAAACCATCTAAGAGTTAAAAAAATCCACCTTAATTAGTTAATATAGAAAGAAAATAGTCACAATAAAATTGAAATTTATGAGCATATCAGTATAATATGAGAGAGTTATTTTGAATTTCAAGAGGGACATGGTAATATGTTAAAGACGACGATATTATATTGTCAAACCTTATGGATGAAATGGCGGAAAGTATTTATCTGTTAAATGAAGTTGATAGACCAAACTAATCTCCAAATACATAAATTATTACTAATTAGAAACTTTCACATCTTAATTTTTTAATTTATCTTAAAGACACTTAAATTATATATTATAAATATATAAACACTTAAACTAACATATTCTTGTCACTTTAACACCTTAACGATACTTATTTTTCACAAAGACATCAAATTTGTATGTTTATACATAATCTCCAAGTCATCAATAAATATCTAAAATTACTAAAATATATAATTTATGTATTTAAAAGTATTAAAATGCATAATTTAAGTGTCTTTAAAATAAATAAAAGAATTGTTAAGGTGATAAAGTGACAAATAAGTGATGGTTTACTATTGTCTTGGGCCTCACCAGGCCCACTCCGTCACTTCTGGGGGCATAGTAGGAAACTACCCTCAAAGAAGGTACACCAACTCAATACCTTATATAGGTTGAAGAGAACCCTCCACTAAAAGGGGAAGATACATCTTACAATTTACACTCAACACATACACATTCTCTTTCATCTCTCTCTCTCTAATTTAGACATCGGAGGATTTATGGGGCAACCCCTACCTCTGATCCTACTTCTTCTTCTGTCCATACAGAGAGATCTTCTAAATCGATGGACCCAATTGAACTGGACGATCAGATCTTGATCCATAAAGTGATATTTAAGTGTATAACTTTTTTTGAAAAGTTCAAGTGTATACCCTGTGCCAAGTAATACGGTCATTTTCGCATAAAAAGCTAGTAACACGAATGAATCCGGGCCGTCAATACGTAGGGGGTAGGAGGCAGGGGTCTGATAGTAATTAAAAAAAATTAACAAAAGGAACCAATAGGTTTTTTGATTTTTTTGACAACTAGATCTTCTAACCAATAGATTTCTACAGTGCAAAAAGCGCACAATAAAAGCGTACATAAGACAACACGTAATTTCTACCGCATTTATATTTACACTTATAGCCAAGCTGAGCCAAGTACCTTGTCGTTTTTTTTACCCAATCTCCAAACCCTAACATTCGAATTCTTCCATCTTATTATCAAAGGTAACGCCAAGTTTACCCCCTTCAATCTCCTGTAAGAATCTAAAGATCCCTCACATAATCGGCATATGACTTACCAGGAAACATAAACTTTCGGAAAAGAAGAGCTCTTCCTTTCTTTATAGGATTTTTCATTTACATTTTTTTGGATTAAATTTTATTTATCATTTTATTTTTTAATGGATGGTTTCAGGGTAAAAAAATGAGCAGCCGTGCGAGCAGGACCCTTTATGTCGGGAATTTGCCCGGTGATATTCGCGAGAGAGAAGTAGAAGATTTGTTCTATAAGGTAACGCAGTTTCTTCTATTCTCTGGACTTTATCTACTAAAAAAAAGAAAGAAAATTGATACGCGTGATTTTTATGAAAACCCAAAATTTTATATTTTAAATTACCAGAACAGGTGTAATTGGACCAACTTTGTTTAATCAAATTTTCTATCTTTAAAATCCTTGAATTTATTTTATTTTGTATGCAGTATGGACCCATAGCTCACATTGATCTTAAGATCCCTCCAAGGCCACCTGGTTATGCATTTGTTGAGGTTGGTCAGTTAAATTGCTCATTCCTTCTTCACCCTAGTGCATTGTTCGTTGACTTTTTGTTTGTTACTTTTGAAGTTTGAAGAGTCTCGTGATGCGGAGGATGCAATCCGTGGTCGTGATGGCTATGATTTTGATGGGCATCGTTTGCGGGTTGGTTATTTTGTGTGTGTTGTCATTTACTGATTTTGTTTTGGTTCTTCTTTTGGATCATTTATTTTATGTGTGTAATACAGGTGGAGCTTGCACATGGTGGACGTGGCCATTCTTCCTCCGACCGTTATAGTAGTCATAGCGGTGGTGGCGGCAGCGGCAGCGGTGGCCGTGGACGAGGAGTGTCTAGACGCTCTGAATATCGTGGTTTGTACTACTTGTAATTCATTTTGCAAGTTTTGACATTTGTTAACAAGGCAGTGTAAATTAGTATGCCTATTACATGCCTTTAATTTCAAATTGGCTTATCTTGCAGTTTTGGTCACTGGGCTGCCCTCTTCTGCCTCATGGCAAGACCTTAAGGTGGCTAAACCCCTTCCTTTCTCAAACTTGGCATTTTCTGTTTTCTCATTATTACTCTGTTCCTACCTTCAATTCTCTTTATACCTGTGATGGTACCAATGGTTCATGCTGGTCTGTCCTTTTTGAAAATTTGTCTCGCTGATCAGTCATTTCCTGAAGTCATGTTTAAAGTTCATTGAAATCTAATGTCACCCATTGTTCTTCAGGACCACATGCGCCGTGCAGGCGATGTCTGTTTCTCTCAAGTTTTCCGTGATGGTAGTGGTGAGATACTCTCACTGCCTTTTGAACTTTTGTGTTAGAAGTTCTTGAGCTGCAAAATTTTCTTGGATTGTTCTTGTGGTGCTGCATGATGGCTAATTTTACTATTATTAGTTTCAACTAATTTGTACTGTCTAGATTAACATGTTATATATTGCGCTGTCATTGTTGGCTTTAGGCACCACAGGAATTGTGGATTACACAAACTATGATGATATGAAGCATGCAGTAAGTCTTCTCTTCTCCATGCCCTTGTCCAATTTAATAATTTCATTGAACAAAGTTTCATGGCCTTATAGTTTTAATTCTTTTGTTTTCAGATTAAGAAACTTGATGACTCTGAGTTTCGAAATGCATTTTCTCGGGCATATGTTCGGGTAAAATCAGAATCGTTCTGCCACTCTTTCCTATTGCTATCTCTTCCCTCTCTCTCTCTGTTGCAATCTCTCTCTCCCTCTCCCTCTGTTCCAATCTCTCTCTCCCTCTCTCTGTTGCAATCTCTCTCTCTCTTTTGCAATCTCTCTCTCTACACACACACAAACACATTCACACACATTCGCATGTGTGCTTTCTAGCACATATGAACACACTTGTGCTTACATATTTATTAATATGTACTTAAATTGCTTATTTAATGCTCATTTGCCCTACAGGTAAAGGAATATGATTCCAAAAGGGATTTGTCTAGAAGTCCTAGCCATGGTCGATCTCATTCAAGAGGTCATAGTGACAGCCGAAGCCGCAGTCCCAGCCGCAGCCGTGGACGTAGTTATAGTCGGAGCAGGAGCTTGAGGTTTGTTTCTTCTCATACTTCATGAATAATGGTTAGAGCTGGAGTTAGATCATTCTCTAACTTGTTTTGCGATGCAGTAAATCTCCTAAGACCAAATCTTCACGTCGCTCACCTGCAAGGTCAAGATCAAGATCTCCTTCACGCTCTGGGTCAAAGCCTCGTTCTTTGTCAAGGTCTATAAACTTTTCTGCTTAGTTTCATGATATTTATAATGAAATATCATATCATTAATTTCTTATGGTTAAGGGGTTATGCTTGTGAATGTGCATTTGTAGTCCATCTTTTTTGTAGATCAATTATTTCACTAATGCACAGATGCAAACTTTCAGATGGTTATTAGTATATTTGAACGGTTCAGCTAGTTTTAGGAGGCTTCTTTTAGGGGTTAAGATATAATTTGAGGTTAGATTTTTGAGCATGAAGGTTGAAGCTTCTCGTAATTGACAAGTGCCTAATCTGGGATGAAAGAGCCTACAAGGTTGATAAGTGTTGCTGGCGTAGTGACATACGGAGAATAAGCTATAGGACAAGGTATTTCTTTGGTGTGATTGGGGTATGGAAACAGAGAAGGGCAGATAGAAGAAAGCTAATCAGGAAAATAGAACATCTGATATTTGGAGTTAAATATGGAATAAAAATGAAGCTTTTGTATATTTTCAAAGCTTGAATACACTAATTACAAATACAAAACAGTTATGCATGTGCGATTTTAGAAGCAAGATGTCGGTAACTATTTGTCTCTCAAAGAATTATGTCGTATATTACTAGAGAGTTGGGTCTTTGGTTGCAAGATACGCAATCTATTTTTATAGCCTTGGTCGGCATTTGTATGTTCTAGCCCTCTTTGCTGTCCATTGATATTTAAATTTGAAAATGTAGATGTCATCGTAGGTAGGAGGGGTGCTATCAAGTTGCTTCCTCATGATTTTTATGGAGGCTACAGTGCACTTATAATGTTTGAAATCTGTCAAGACTGGGAACTTGCATGTCAATAATTATGACTTGCATTCATTTCGGGATTGAGTTTTTCTTTTTCTGAGATTATGTATGATGAAACCATGCCTTTGACTCTTTTTGTTTCATTGAATGGATGGGACGATTGAAAAAAAGCAATTTCAGATTGTCAAAAAAAAATCTGCATTCCTTTTTCTTTTTGTTGTATGAAAATTACCTTGTTTGATATATGCAGTGAACTGGGGATTGGATTAGGACTTGATGGGATTTGGTCAGTTTCTGCATCTTTTTTGGTTGTGGAGGTATGCTGTTTTCCAAATGGGCAGCCTTGGATACCTTCATGGCTTTGGCATGTCTTGTCTGATGTGTTTAGTATGATAACATGGGTGCTAGATTGGGAACATTGGAGATTATGGATTGCAATAGTAAAGCTGGATTTCAGTGAACTAGCTGCTAGTGGAACTGGAAGTCACCAGGAATGAGCGTAGGCACTATCTTGTTATCCTTTTCTACTCCAACGTTTGCCATGCTAATAGGACCTGCTATCTGGACGGATTGGATCTATTTCCCTTCTAATGGGGGCTTGTCAAACATGTGGTTACTTCATTAATTTTTTTTTTTGTCTTAATTAGGTCCTTTGATTGAGTGGGATGTCTTTTAATTGGATCTGTTTACATATATATATGTGCATTTATCTTAAACTGCTAAATATTTATGTCTCTTCCTTTTATCCTTTTGGTAACTTTGACGTGGAAGAGGTATCGAGGCTCTTGGATGAGAGTTGTTAAAAAGGAACGTGTGGATTTTAAATTTGGGTTGTTTCTGGAACTTTTGCAGATCGCGTTCAAGATCAAGATCTCCACTTCCATCTGTAAGTTCATTTCTTGTTTAAGTTTAGGTAAACTTTTCAAATGTCACAGAATCCATCATCTACTGGATCTTGGCAAGATGTTTTGGCCAGCTTGATTGATAGTTGAGTTGGGCTAATAAAACGAACATGTAAACTGAGCAAAACTGATTTGGATGTTTATTATGTAAAACTGAATTGGCTAATTCTTTCATCTTGATTATAGAAATAATCTTATTTTTGGGTTGACTTCAGAAAAAGGATCTATATTTCTTGTATTTGTTACTTTGTGATTTCTCTGGACCAAAAATTTATGATTTTCATTCTAATGCATTGAAGTGCCCTCATTTTGAACAGACCACATTCTTCTTTGCTAGTTAATGGCACGAGTTTTTGGGCATCGAAGTTAAGTTAGGCCTATATGATATTTTCATTAATGTTTTTATTTGCAGCGTCAGAAACGGACGAGTAAAAGTCCCAAAAAGAGGAGTGTAAGCCGGAGCCCAAGTGGCAGCAGAAGCAGGAGCAAGAGCTTATCCCAGTATGATTCTCACACAAATATTTATGGATAGTTGCTTATATGCTTGTTTTCATCGTTAGTCAGTTGGAATCTTGAGTTTGTCAGTGAAAACTGTAAATTTTTCTTACTGTAGGATCACTTTTGGGCTACTATTTCTGATGTATTCCAAAATTGTTTGACAGGTGAAATGGGATAATGCTAATTTGTTGAGTGGAGAATTTCAAAGGAGCATGTGATGTTTAGACTTTACATGATGCGTGATAAATTGTTGAAGGACAGTCAAGTTGAGGACAACATTTCTTTTTCAAGACTGTTGGGATTCTTGTGGCTTGCACATTTTGTAGGCTGTACGTGGATTCTGTGTCTTTAGTAGACTATTTTTTTTTTTGATGGATTTGAGTGGCTATAATAGATGGAATTTCCCTTGTTTTGAAAGCCCGCTCCTTGTGATTTTGGCTTCACGGTAGGTACGCAAACGAAAAGTATTTAAGAACTCTCCCAGTGC
>CANYLF010395088.1:0-21747 GCA_948193215.1 Bocquillonia castaneifolia
CATACGCAACTTCCAATATGGATAGTCACTTCCATCGAAGTAAGGTCTCAAACTTCCAAAGCTTTCACCCGAAGTCATCTTTTGATCTTTTACTCCCACTTAAGGTTGAAATGAGCAACAAGGCTCTGATACCAATTAAAATGACAAAGAGGGGGGGTGAATTGGTGCGGAATAGAAAATAAAAAATTTCTTTGAAGAATGAGCAAGAATTAATAGTGGTTCGGTCCCAACTTGACCTACGTCCACTTCTCCCAAAGACACTTTTTGGGGTTCCACTAACCACAAATAGAAAACAATGGAGATTTCAAGGCTATCTCCAACCTTTACAATGTGATATTTACAGGCTATCTAACTACCTTTACAATGAAGATTCCTAAGGCTATCTTCAACCTTTACAAATGAGTTTTCCAATGGCTAACTCAAAACCCAACACTAGTGTTTCCCTAACTCACAAAGAATTGACACTAGTACAAGGTAGAAAGACCGCTCAACCCAAGCAACAAATGCTCTAGAGTTCTAACTACCCACACAAAACAAAAAGGAAAATTATAAGAAGAAGAAAGAAGTTTTTTTCTCACAACTACAACATAAACTCTCAAATAACTTATGAATATCGTGACTCTTGTTTGCTATTCTTTCTTCAAGTTCTTGTGTATGTTTTGATACCTCAAATACCTCCTTTTATAGGCAAGAAAACAGAAATGGTCATTCTCAATCAACCAAGAAATTCAAACTTGATTGGTGAGGCTCCATTCTTCAAGGCTGCCAGCTTGCTTGACATATGTAGTATGTCTCCTTCAAAATTCAATATCTCCAGCTATACTCATTGAAAAATTATGATTCTAATTTTTTCAGAAACTAGACATCCATACCTTTTCAACGGTATATGGCACGTGTTCTGGAGATTTTGTGTAATAATTCAAACAATGGATGCCTAAAGCATGTGACTTGTAGCTGGAGTAGTCTGTATTCAAACATGAATATCTCTTTGTAGAAAATTCAAAATTCTTCACCGTTTTCTGCATTGAAAAGTAGACTTCCAGGGATTCAACTTCAAAAAAAGATTCACATTAAAATGATTTTTCTACAATTTTTGACATAATTTCAAAGACAACCCATGTGTTCAGTCCCTTGTCTGGCAGCATGACCATAAATTACTCAAAAATTCATATCTTTAATTTTCCAACTCCAAAAATTTAAATAAATATTTTTCTGAATACTAGACTTATTGAGATTTCCATCCATATAAAATTTGTGGTATATATATTTCCATATTAGTGCGGAAAATTCATTTAATTCAGCCCATCCAAAATTAACTCTGCACATTTGGTTTTCCTTAAGTCCTAAACTTCCAAAACCATGTCCAATCTGCATAAATTGTTGGTTTAATTAGCCCATGACATATTTCATCTTTTTACTCCAAACTCTCACCAATTAACCCAAGTGTTTTATTGAGGTTTACACTTGAACCTATCCACCTAACCTAAGCACCATTAACCTAAGTGTTTTAATAAGGTTTACACTTGAACCTATCCACCTTAGATAATACACTTTCCCAAGCTTAGTCTAACCAATTCCCAAGTGTTTTAGCTAGGTTTACACTTAAACCTATCCGCCTAAACTAAAACTCCATTAACCCAAACATTTTAATAAGGTCAATTCATTTTTGGTCGACTAAGAGAAAAACCGTAACTTGTACACAAATGTTTTCTTCATCCAATACTAATATGCATCCTTTTATAATGTGATACCTGAAAAACACTTAACAAACATATTAGTGAATAACTTAACGTTTTACATCATCAAAATCATTACTGAAATCTCAGGGCTAACAATTAGAGCATGAAGAAATCTTAGCATAAACATCATCACACAAAGAGCTTCTTAAAACATGCATTGCTTTAAGTTTTAAGGAAAACAAATGTAAATCATTTTCAGTCCAATAACCCCTAGGTTTATCAATGGAAAAATCACTTTCAACAACATCCCATAAATCAATTAAATCACTATAAAGGAAAAACTTCATTTTGTGCTCCCAAAGTGCAAATAATTTCCATCAAAGAAAGGTTTCAAATAATAAAATTCCTCTTGGATTTCCATGATCTTTAGCCCAACTAATTAAGGTGATAAAAAGAGCACTAGGCTCTGATACCAATTGAAATAACCAAGAGTGGGGTGAATTGGTGCATAATAGAAAAAAATAGACTTAAATGCTCAATTAAAACTTTCAATCAAATAGCGAACGTAATTCAATTAGTTAAATGCAATAACAAATCAAACTAATTGAAAAACAAAACAAATAATAATTAAGCAAATAAATAAAATAAGCAACTAAAGAAACCAAATTCAATCAAGCACAAATCAATGTGAAAATGTAAAGAGAGTAGGGAAGAGAGAATCAAACACATGATTTACAGTGGTTCGGTGCCAACTTGACCTACGTTGACTTCTCCTAAAGACACTTTTTTGAGTTCGACTAACCACAAATAGAAAACAATTGAGATTCCAAGGCTATCTCCAACCATTACAATGTGAGATTTATAAGGCTATCGCACTACCTTTACAATGAAGATTTCTAAGGCTATCTTCAACCTTTACAAATACGTTTTCTATGGCTAACTCATAAACCGAACTCAAGTGTTTTTATGGCTTACACTCAAAACCAAAAACCCAAATGTTTTCAAGGTATACTCTTAAACCTTTCCTTGTGTTTTAGTGTCTCTCACACAATACAAAAAATAAAGTGAAAGTTGTAAGAAGAAGAATGAAGGTTTTCTCTCATAATTACAACATAAACTCTCAAATAACTTATGAATATTGTGACTCTTAAATGCTATTTTTTCTTCAAGCTCTTGTGTATGTTTTGATGCCTCAAAATCCTCCTTTTATAGGCAGAAAATCTGAAGTGGCTTTTCATAATCAACCAACAAATTCAAACTTGATTGGTGAGGCTCCATTCTTCAAGGCTGCTAGCTTGCTTGACAAATGCAGCATGTCTCCTTCAAAATTCAATATCTCCAGCTATACTCATTGAAAAATTGTGATTTCTTTTTTATTACCTTTTCAGCAATATATGGCTCGTTTTCTGGAGATTTGTAGATTTTTTATAATAATTCAAACAATGGACATCTAAAGCATGTGACTTGCAGCTGGAGTAGCTTGTATTCAAACAAGAATATCTCCTTGTAAAAAATTCAAAATGCTTCACCAATTTTTGCATTGAAAAGTATACTTCCAGAGCTATAACCCCATCAAGTTTAACATTCAAATAATTTTTCTACTATTTTTAGCATAAGTTTGAATACAACCTATGTGTTCAGTCCCTCGTCTAACAGCATGACCATAAATCACTCAGAAATTCATATCTTTAATTTTTCAACTCCAAAAATTTAAATAAAAAATTTTCTGAATATAATAGGATTATTGCCGAATTTGTACAATTAATTTGTTTAATTCAGCCCATCCGAAATCGACTCTGCACATTTAGTTTTCTATAAGTCCTAAACTTCCATTATACCATGTCCAATGTGCATAAGTTGTAGGTTTAATTAGCCCATGACATATTTTATCTTTTACTCCAGGTCTTTAACTTTTAACTCAAAAACTCTCACTAATTAAGCCAAGTGTTTTATTGAGGTTTACACTTGAACCTATCCACCTAAACTAAACACCAGTATCCCAAGTGTTTTAATAAGGTTTACACTTGAACCTATCCACCTAAACTGAACACCATTATCCCAAGTGTTTTAATAAGGTTAACACTTAAACCTATCCATCTAAGCTAAAATATTCATCAAAGCTCATTACCATTGTTAAGGTGTGACCAAGTCTTATGACGAGTGATCTCGTTGTTGTTAAGGCGTGACCACGTCTTATGATAAGTGATCATCTGACCCCTTTATTGGTTTGGACATCACATTACCATTCTTCATCATCATACACAATCTTCATGTAAAACATCTTGAATACCATTAAGAATTCCATCATCATCACTCACATGTCACCAAACCTATCCATCACTTCTTCATCACCATCGTGCACTACTCATTATCACTCATAATGTACTCCAAAACTTCATCAATATCCCTTGATCATCTTCATCAACTATTCTTATGCATTTGATATGCATCCATCACCTATAAGGAACTTAGCAAACATATTAGCACTAAGACAATGTTTTACATCATCAAAATCACTAATGGATCCTTAGGGTCAACAGGTTGAATCAAGGTACAAACAACTGATGTCTTTAAAGGATAGACAAAAGAAAGCTCTACATCATACTTAAGTGTATCAATAGAGAATAGCCAGAGCATTTAACAAAGGAGTTAGAGATAGGCCAATTAAAGAAGGCAATTGGGTGTTGAAGTAGGCCAGGCCTATTCCATTTGATCCAAGAGGAAAGTTTAAGCCAAACCAGGTCGGCCCATATCTGGTCAAGAAGATTTAGCCTAAGGGAGCTGTGAAGATTTTAGATCTGGAAGGGAACAAGTTTAGAGAACCCATCAACCTAGATCGTCTTAAGAAATACTACCTTTAGAAAACTATACAAAAAAATAATAAAGCCCGATGAGTTGAAAATCTGTCTGAACGGCTCATGCAAAAATTAGGATGCCTACTGGAGTGAAAACCTTATAAAAAGGCATTCCAAGCAAAAATTGGGGCAAGCTTGCTAGGGTGAAAACCTTGGAAAGAGGCAGTCTAGGCAAAATAAACAGTGAGAGAAGAAAGTAAGATAGTAGTAATATCAAATGTAATTTGTTAAAGTACGCTTATTGTGGTAATATTAATAAAGTAAACCTTCATTAGAAAATTGTCAAGCTTACTTATGATATTTGATTATATGTCTACATAACTAGAAAGCTAAACATTGCATAAATAAAATAAACAGCTATGAGAACTAATTTTTCTTGTTCTTCTTGCTCCATTTGATGCTGTTAAAACCAGTTTCCAATGCATTTCTTCCAACTTATCTAGCTCTCTTTGCATGTTTTGTGTTGCTTGCATCACGTAATTTAGCACCTTTACCATCATCATCAGACAGCTTAGCCTGCGCATTAAGCCAATTTTAATAATCTACATCAATGAGATCATCATCAGAATCAGACAATTCAATCACAGGAGCGGCACTCACCAGATCAACCTAGGCCTTGTAATCATCAGTAGTAACTCTGCAAGAAAAAGTCGGGTTCCTCACAATGGTTCTGCCAGCCCAACGGATACGGTATCTCTAAGGAAATAAGGAGTAATAGCATGAGGAGTAAAAGTAGGGATAGTAGCAAGAACTCTCTACACCATCCCATATTGTCTGTAAACCCCAGTTGGAATGAAGAATGTCACAGTCCTGAAACCTACGATGACCACACAATTATCTATAGAGCTGGTAGTTACAAAAGTAAGTTTCCACCACTCACAATGCCAATGGATGAGATCCTCACTTCTAGAAGCAAGGAAAGAAGTCCAACCAATAGTTATTTGAAGTCTAGTGCACTCAGCTTGAGTCAAGGCACGCCTTCTAGATTGAAATTGATGAGGCTTATAGGTCATAGTATTTGTTGGAGGAATCATTACGCCTAGCTTTTCCTTTAACCAGATCTAGTGAATGGCATAATCGGGGTTAACCAAGCTAAAAGGAGAAATAGTGAGAGGGCAAAGAATATGCATACCCGAAAAAGAAGATGGCTGCCTCGAAGATGTTGAGTGTTCTTAACAGAGTCCATTATTTCAGCCAGTATAAGTGGAAAAGGGTTACAACCTTGATCTACTTGCTCCAACACATAAGCAATCTGGTAGTTTCCCTTGCCTTCGGAAGAAATTAGTAGAAAATGGGAGTATAAATAGAAGCTAATAATCATCTGCCAGGATTTGCCACCCTTTGGTTTGGAAGCTCCAAATTCTACCAATTTTCGGGTTGAGATGGAATTATCCTCCATGCAAGAGAGCATCTGATCGTGAGTTAAATCGAAGAAGATAGCCAAAGACTCTGGAGTGTGAGATCTGGTGCTAGGTAAGGCTAGGGTAGCGTTGGATTCATGTATGTTGCCTAAGATCCCCTCAAACTCCTCAAACAGGGGGAAAAGCTCAACTCCATTAAAGTAGAAGACATGGTGTTTGACACTCCAATAATCAGTTGCATCATGTAGAAGTTGGTGTCGAAATTGAAGTTCAGAAAGGATTTAAACTCAACCAGGTGGAATTTATCCAAGGAATTCCAGTATTCAGTTTCTAAATACCCTAGATGGCTTTTTAAGATTTTCTGCAAATTTTGGAACATCTTGATGATTGGGAAGCAAAACTGAGTTTATTAGATGTATTCTGAAGTTTCTAAGGAGCCCCATATGCAAACCACAGCATCTGGGGAAGTCCAGGAGTCAAAAAGAAGTCAAAAATGGAATTAAAAATAACAGCAGATCACATATGTGCCCGAAGTGGCATTGCAGGCAAACCAACGCCACTCCTTCTGGCGTTGGTCATCCCAACACCACTCCAACACCTGCAAGCAAGGATTCACAATTTTTCAACTTTTAGGAGGATTCTAAACATGTCATTTAATGCATACATCATAGGAAAATATAGAAAAACATGCATAAACCATAAATATGTGTGCATAGATCATAAAATGTAGGTACAGACCGGGGTATCAAATCCTAAAGGTACCCAGAAAAAGTAAAAAAGGAATAAGTTTAGAAAAAAAGAAAAGGAAGAGCTATCTAAGGCTCTCCATCATCACGGTCTATCTCTTGATGGGTACGAACTCTAGTATCAGTTGTGTCAATAGAAGCATCCATGACCTCATCCTGATCATCCTCTACTGCATGAGCCTCCAACTCATTGAGACGAGTCATCAAATGATGGTTTGTCTATGATGCACATTCATAACCTAACCTCCAATCATCACAAGGCTCAATGGTATGGGCCTTACTAGCCTGAAAATAGCCAGCAAGATGGGCAACCTCAATAGTGGAAATCTGAAAAGAAGATTGAGACAAGAAAGGCAAAGAACCAAGTTCAGAAAAGTACAAAATTTAAGGGTACTCACATGATTGCATCCTAGAGAAAAAGTGATATAAGGAGAAGCTAGCTCTAAAGTGCATTCAACTACACCGAGATGAGATTGGTGCAATATAATCAACTCTGGGAAGGAAGTGATCCTGCTTGGAACATTGTCAATAGGGTTCTTTAGAGGATGCCTATGAATAGGTCACTGAGAACGTTGCCAGGTGACTCTGACCCTTGGAATAGTTTCAACCATGGGAGGAGGTCGAGAACTAGGTCCAGCCTCATCACAAGCAATATGAGGTACCTCAATCGACTCAGGGCCACCCTCCACCTTTACCTCCTCCTCCTCGAGGCCATCAATATCATCATCATTATCATCCAAATCCCCGGGAATGGCAAAGGAAACAACGCCCATCCGAATCTGCATGGTTCAAGAATTAGCATCAAAAATAGAAGGCATTGAAAAGGAAAATATTGAGTCCATACCAGAGCTATAATCTGATCAGATAAGGGAAGTCGGGGAAGACATCTCTTCAACAGAAATGTGAATCAAGTAAAGGATACAAGGAGCTCCTGTGAGTGCACGCTCCAAAGCATCATCGACTAAAGTGTGGCCCCAAAACATGGCTATAGGAGGATAGACAGGCACTGTGTGCGACAGTCTAGAATACAGGCAATGGACTCTCTCCTCGAGATACCACATTCGTATCCCAAGACCTCGAGAAGGATCCTTAGCCTATCCTTTGATATTTTATTTCATTCCCAGTCATAAGTACCTATAGTAGTGAAATCTCAAAGGATGGGAAGGAAATGAACAGGGATTGTGCTGTTAGTGTCACAAAAAATGGTGCTGCCAATCAAACATAGAATAAAGGCACGAGCCATCCTGTCTGAGTGCCATCTTATGCTGTTGTCATAATGCAGCAAGTGATTAGCAATCTCATCAATGTGTAACCTCTTGGAAGTCTTTCACTGTGGAATAATGCCAATCATTAGCCGAATCCAAGTCAAGCCTGTGATAAGATTTCATTTTTGAATAGCCTCACTCACAATGTATATCCCGGTATCAAAAGGGATCCGCTCCCCAATACAAGTCAAGCCTGTGATAGCAGAGAAAGGCATCGGGGAAATGCTATACTCCCCACATGGCAAGTGGAAGGTGTGAATGGTATCCAACCAACTCTCCAACAACGCCTGCTTAGAACGTCGATCACAGTGACAACTCGCCTAGTCCTCTGAATGAGCGGGTAGAGCTCTAAAAAAGTGTCTAAACCCAGCCTGATGGACTAGAGCTTGAATCTCATCAGGCATCACTCTCCAAACCTCATGGGCCTTATAGAAATTGCCCTTCTGGTCAAAACTGGAGGCATCTCTCTGAATAGGGTAAGTACAGGTATGTTTTTAGACCCTAAATTACTTTTGAATTTTCATAATTTTCTATCAAATTTTAACTAACCTATGAAGCTAGGACATGCATATACACATTTACAGCATTCAAACGAGTATAATTTTCCAACATGGACAATCCGAGCATGCATATTTAGCCCTGAAGGACTCAAACCTCATCCGAAATGACGTTGAAAGGTCCAATGCCACTTGGACTGGCATTGTGCCCTTCAAGTGCCATCTTACAGTATTTTCGTCCATTTTTACTAAAATTAAGCTAAAACAGCAATACCCAGTCATGCAATGGCAAAATTGACGAGTTAAAACACTTACCCGCCCTCTAAAACGGATGGAAATGTGATTGTTGAGAGTAGAGAGGGGTGAAACCTTGTCTTCATAAGGTATACCTCCAATATGAACTTTGCAAGTTTCCTCCTTTAATTCAAAAATGGTGATGGGATCCCATTAAGAAGATGTGGATCGAAAGCCGCTAGAAATGCCATTAAAATGAGTCCTCAATTGTTGAATTTAGTTCGAAATTAAGAGAGAAAAGCAAAGGAGAAGATTTGAAAAAAGAAAATAAAAGAGGGAGGAAGAGAGTGCATCCCACTAGTTTTAATGGCCAAAGTGGCAAATTGCCACTTTGGTCCCTAAAGAAAATTTTCAAATAAGGATAGTAGTTTTGATAAAATTAAGTCCAAAATCAAGATTTAAGGCTAGGAAAGGCCGATTGGAGTCCAGTTGAGGCCAAAATTTAGAAGATCAGAATTATAGACAACTACAGTCAGAATGACAAAAGTGACAGAGGAAATTTCAAAAAATTCCCAAAAATTCCCAAAAAATTCTGGAAATTCCTAGAAAATTCCTAGAAAATCCTATACACTTTTTAAACACCTAAACATAGTTTCAAACTCTGAAAGCATTTGGAACTAACCTAATCAAACTTTGTTTTAAACTCTAAAAGTATTTAAAACAAAATTTTTGTCTCAAATTCTGAAAGTATTTGAAACAATTTTTGATCCAAACCTTGTTTTAAAATCTAAAAGTATTTAAAACAAGTAAAATCAAACTTTTCCAAACTCTGAAAGCATTTGGAATATTACCTAAATCCAAACCTCATTTCCTAGAGAGGGTCAAAAGAACCTTAAAAATATTTTCCCTAATGAGAATGATTTGAAAAATTCCCCAGAGGAGTATTGCTAAGGATTGCCCCAGTAGAGCATTACCAAGGATTGCCCTTGACCATCCCTAGCGGATCATTTTTCAGAGGATCACCCTCGACAACAGTCAGAATGATAGAAGTGACAAAGGAAATTTTGAAAAAATCCTAGAAATTCCCAAAAAATTCTGGAAACATCCTGGAAATTCCTAGAAAATCCTAGACACTTTCTAAACACCTAAACATAGTTTCAAACTCTGAAAGTATATGAAACCAACCCAATCAAACTTTGTTTTAAACTCTAAAAGTACTTAAAACAAAATTTTTGTCTCAAACTCTGAAAGTATTTGAAACAATTTTCGATCCAAATTTTGTGTTAAAATCTAAAAGTATTTAAAACAAGTAAAATCAAACTTTTCAAAACTCTGAAAGCATTTGGAATTTTACCTAAATCTAAACCTCATTTCCTTGAGAGGGTCAAAAGAACCTTAAAATTATTTTCCCTAATGAGAATGGTTTGAAAAATTCCCCAGAGGAGTATCGCTAAGTATTGCCCCAGTAGAGGATTACCAAGGATTGCCCTTGACCATCCCTAGTAGATCAATTTTCAGAGGATCACCCTTGACTAAGAGAAAATACATAAATCTGTAGTGGAAAGATTCAACAAAAAAATAAATCCCCAATGGAATAATTTTCTAAAGATCAGATCAGAAAAATAATCCCAAATGGAGTTGATAGTGAGGATTGCCCTCTAGAAAGAATTAACACTATCCCCAAGGTGTCAAGCCAAAGCAGCTAAGGCCTGAGTTAAGATTTCATTTCCTAGAGTCAAGGTACATATTTGTTCCCCTTAAATTATGTGTTTAGTGCTTTGTCATCATTTTCCATATTATTGGTAAATACTACAAACCTCCCACAAAGCTGGGGCAAACTGTTAACACCTAATTTTTGGATGCAGGAATATGGATGTGGCTTGGAGGTCCAATAATGATAGCATATGCTTTAAATAGTATAATTTGGATGATGTAAGCTTCTTGCTAATCACCCATTTATTTTTGAAAATGTTTTGAAACTAGTAAAACCTGTTTTGAGCCAATGATAACTTGTTTTAGCTTCAAACGTGCATTTTTCAAATGATTTTCATCTAAACTCTTTATACAAGCTTCAAAATGGTTTTATTAGCACTTTAATAGTAAATTGGGCCATTTTGCATATTTTTGTCTCTAATACATTTTTCCAGATTAAGACGTTTCGGGCCTCAAACGGACCTCGGAATGCCCAAACACCACCCAAGGGCCTCGAACGCCACTACAAGTGGCGTTGAGGTCCTTTGACAGCTCATGCAGCAGTTTTGATTTTAAAATTTGAATTTTTATCGATCGAATGAAGATAAACTTTGACCCAGATCATTTTCTTTCAAATTTCAAGTTTTGATGATGATAGGAAGTGATCAAAACCATTTATCTATTTGGATAGAGTGCCCGGGAACCTGCCGGTTGGTTGGTGTCCAATGACAATGGCGACAAACTCACTAGATGGATTTTATAGATTTTATGAAAACAGTTGTGGAGTCACATCAGGATCACCTAGTGATTAACAAACAGACGGATTTCTTAGGAATCCCCATTCGTCATCACACCATATGATTTCTGGGTTCAGAATGCGTCATCCATTCTTGGGGAAATTTACTATTTAATTAAGTAATGAGGTCATTATTTCCTACCAGAGACAAACAATATAAAGTGATAAATCACCCAGAAAGTAGGATGCAATGAATGGGTGCGCCTAATATTGTTTCTAATTAATTTTAGTCCTGCATTAGGTCCATTGTAGTTAAACCTGATTGATTGAGTGTTGATTGCTGTATTGGTGGGTTACTACTTATTTTAGTAATAGTTAGTCAAGTGGAATATTTTCTTATTTATTTACATGCAGAACATCCACAGCTGGTTTCTAGATTATTTTTTCATTTATTAATAGGTTAACATTTGCACATTAATTTATTGGTTATTTACTCGAAATATTGGGATGGCAGGAATATACACACACCCTTAAAGAAAGAAAATGTCAAATCAGTTTCTACCATTTTTATTATACTTATTACCTAGTTTTATTTATTATAAATTTCTGATTTAATTACTTATCATTTAATTCTAGGTGGTTAGCTATATTAAACAAGGTTTAGAAAATGTTACCGATGGACCGACTAGTCCTAGAGAGGACTCCTCAGTCAACCTTGAAGCTTCAAGAATAGTCTGTGGCCTCGGTTCCTTTCTTCACATTTGGACATGTCCCATGCATAGAGGTCCGACCGAACCTTTGTTGATGGTTTGGTCGGATGATTGATTGGGCTAGGCCCAATATTTGAAAATATTGTAAGCAAGTGGGACATCCAGTTAAACCTTGGTCATCCGGCCGGACGATCAAAGGTTCGGCCGGACGTCCCAAGGAAAGACGGAAAGGTCCGATCCGATCTGTAATTAGTTGTTGGAGGTGGTTTGATCGAGTTTGTACTTGTTTATTACATGCTTTTTGAATATAAAACACATAGGGTATATATATGACTACCTAAGGCACAAAGGAACCCCTAGTCTTAAGTATAATAAACCATTATAAATTAAATATGTTTTAAGGATTCAGAAACATGGTTGAATCATTTTTGCTTAGTTGACCTCCAGAGCTTCATCCTGTTCATCTCTAATTCATCGCCTTAATCATTTTTTTGAAACGTTAGAGAACTAGAGACGATGAAGCTGTGCTCCCTCGTCTCTCCTTTTCCTCCTGCCGAAGGATTTGTTGCTTAATGTCAAAGTAGTCTATTGTGTCAGTGGTAACAAGTGCCTCTCCCCTTAAAAGGTGTTGATGCAAGGCTTATATAGCGTCGAGCAGGAGGAGCACGTAAGCCTACTGCCGTATTGTCAAATCCCCACTCTGTATTGAGTTGTCATGATTACCCTAATGAGTCTAGGGCAAAGATCCAGTTGAATGATTGTAAAGGTCCGGCCGGACCTTCACTTGGCATATCTTGGGCCGTCTAATTCTTTTGGGCTTTCTGGTCTTGGGCTTTGCTACCCCACTCATGATGGTCTGGCCGAATCATTGATGATCCAGCCATATCTTTGGTGCTTGTGGTGTTGTTTTTGCCCTTTAACTGTTTACGATAAACCCCCCGAAACAAAATATTTTCCCAAAGTCTTTGACTTAGGCCTAAAGATCTAGTTTCCCAAAATTCAGTGTCTATAGTTTGCCCCCGCTTTGTCAGAGCTTAAAAATGATCAAATGATAAGCGAGTGGCAAAGCAAACATGTTCGAGAATACTTATGAAGCACATTACCCTAGTGATTTGACAACCTCTGCTAAGGTGTTGGGAGGTAGCCCATTTCCCCTATTAAGTCTAAGACACTTGGCTTGTCTAGACCAGGTTTTGGAACATGTTCGCTCCAACTTTGTCGGGACTAGCCCCAAGAAGTCTAGGACATGCTTGATCAATCTAGACTGAGAATCTAAGACTTTAGCAGTCTTAAGAGACATTGGGACAAGCTCGGGAAAGTCTAGGATGCTTATGGTTCTGCTAGACAAGGGAGTCTAGATCGTTGGCAATCTAGATGGACGTCGGGATTTACATGAAAAATCTAGGATACTCTTGATCAACTAGACATAGAAATCTAGATCAGTGGTGATTTAGATGGATGTCGGGATTTACCTGAAAATTCTAGGATACTCTCGATCAACTAGACATAGAAATCTAGATCACTGGGGATCTAGATGGACGTCGAGATTTACCCAAAAAATCTAGGATACTCTCGATCAACTAGACATAGAAATCTAGATCACTAGCAATCTAGATGGACGTCGGGATTTACCTAAAAAATCTAGGATACTCTTAATCGACTAGACACAAAAATCTAGATCACTAGAGATCTAGATGGATGTTGGGATTTACCCGGGAAGCTTAGGATGCTGGAATCCTATGGAGTTAGTAGGTTTTACTTGGAACTTGCTAAGGCAGTTTGCTATGGTTTTGGTATTAATGAGCACAAAGGGTGGCTTACTATCGCCTGGGATCTGTGTTTGGTGGTGGCTTGCATTCGCCTAGTTCTGAAGTTTAAGGGCAGCTTGCTGTTGCCTTAAGTTATAAGTTTGAAGGCGGCTTGCTATCGCCTAAAGTTATAAGTTTGAAGGCAGCTTGCTATCGCTTGAAGTTATAAGTTTTAAGGCGGGTTGCTGTTGCCCCAGATTCCATAGTTGATGGCGGCTCACTGTCGCCTGAAGTTTTACAGTCAAAGAGATGGCCTGTTGTTGTAGGACATTTTTGAAGCATTAGTGGTGACATGCATCTTCTAGGTTGATTTTTGGCTAGTGACTTGTCATTTTCTGAATAGGTTTTGGGATTGTCGAGGATGGCCCGCTCCTAGCTGTGATTGTTGAGGATGGCTTGCTGCCGATTGGATTTCTAAAATTGTCATGGATGGCTCACTACTGACCGGACTTCTAGAGTGAAGGGTGACTCACTGTCACCTGGGATTACTGAAGATGGCTCACTGCCGACTGGATTTCTAGACTGAAGTATGATTTGCTATCACCTGAGTTTGCTGGAGGTGGCTCACTGCCGACTGGGATTATGAATAAAGGGTGATTTGCTATCACTTGAGTTTGCTGGAGTTGGCTTGCTGCTGACTGGGATTCTAAAGGTGGTTTACTACCGATTGGATTTTTGGAGTGAAAGGTGACTTGCTATCACTTGGGATTTGTTGAAGATGGCTCACTGCTGACTGGATTATTGGAGATGGCTAGCTGTTGACTAAGATTCTGATGGTGGCTCACTGCCGATTGGATTTCTGGAGTAAAAGGTGACTTGCTATCAATTTGATTTGCTAAAGATGGCTCTCTACTTACAGGATTGTTGTAGATGGCTCGCTGCTGACTGGGATTCTGATGGTGGCTCGCTGCCGATTAGATTTCTAGAGTAAAAGGTGACTTACTATCACCTGAGATTTTCTAAAGATGGCTCGCTGCTGACTGGATTGTTGAGATGGCTCACTGTCGACTGGGATTCTAATGGTGGCTTGCTGTCGATTGGATATCTAGAGTGAAAGGTGACTTGCTATCACCTGGGATTTACTAAAAATGGCTCGCTTCTGATTGTGTTTCTAAATGAGAAGGTGACTTGTTGAAGGTGGCTCACTATCACATGGAATTTCAGAGTTGAAGGTGACTCCCTATCACCTGGAATTTCTAGATTTGCTAAAATTGGTTTGTTGCCTTCGGGATGATTCTACTCTCAAGTCAACTTTGTTGTTCCTTACATGAATTTTGAAGTTCTGGATGAGTTGAAGTGGTTTGCCATCACCTAAAGTCCTAGAGTTTATGGTGGCTTGCTGTCACCGGAAGTTCTGGAGCTAATGGTGGATTGCCATCACTGAAAGTTCTAAAGCTGATGGTGGCTTCTAGGTTTTGCTTGGGGGTGGCTTACTGACAATTGTACTCTGGATAGATGGTGATTCTCTATCACCTGGGATTGTTGAAGGTGGCTCACTACCGATCTTAATTACTAGAGATGGCTCACTATCGACTGCACTTCTAGATAGAGGGTGACTTGCTATCACCAGGGATTGTTGGAGGTGGCTCACTACCGACCGTAATTACTAGAAATGGCTTACTACCAACTACACTTCTAGATAGGGGGTGACTTGCTATCACCAGAGATTGTTGGAGGTGGCTCGCTACCTACCGTAATTACTGGAGATGGCTCACTACCGACTGTATTTCTGGATAGAGGGTGACTTGATATCACCAGGGATTGTTGGAGGTGGCTCGCTGTTGAACATAATTACTGGAGATGGCTCACTGTTGATTGCACTTTTGGATAGAGGGTGACTTGCTATCACTAGAAATTATCGGAGGTGTCTCGCTGCCGACCGTAATTACTGGAGATGGATCACTACCAACTGCACTTCTGGATAGAGGGTGACTTGCTATCACCAGGGATTGTTGGAGGTAGCTCGTTGTCGAATGGTAATTATTGGAGATGGCTCACTGCCGACTGCACTTCTGGATAAACGGTGACTTGCTATCACTAGGGATTATTGGAGGTGGCTCACTACCAATTGTGTTTTTGGATGAAGGGGTGACTTGCTATCACTTGGGGTTTTGTAGTCTAGGGTGGCTTGCTATTTCCAGAAATGTTGTAGTAGAAGGCGGTTTGTTGTTGCCTGAGATTTTGGGATTTAAGGGTGGTTCGCCACCAATTAGATCTGTCCAATGAAGGGGTGACTTGCTATTGCCTGGCATTACGTAGTTTGGAGGTGGCTTCCTGAAGATGATGACTTGTCATCATCTAGGGTCATTCTCTCCCTGAAAGTTATGCTGATGTTTTGAGGGTGACCCGCTGCCCTTTGAGTATTCTGGAATCTTTTGGGGATGACTCATTGCCCCTGATTTTATTGAATGATGAGGAAGACTTCTTATCTCTTCAAAAGTCATCAAATTAGTTGGTGGTGACTTGTTGTCTCCGAGATCTGCTCTTGACATTCCTCTCAATTATGAGAAGATTATGAATACTCTACAGTATTGGCCTGGATGATTATTTTCTTTCCAAGGCCATTCAATCGTCAAGCGAGTCTTTGTTGACGTCTCTCCTAATGTTGTCATAAGTTGATAATTAGGAGGCCCCGTCTTGCCCCTGAGTTTTACCCGCTGCCCTTTGAGTGTTCTGGAATCTTTTGGCGGTGAATCGTTGCCCCCGATTTTGTTGAATGACGAGGAAGACTTGTTATCTCCTCGAAGGTCATCGAATTAGTTGGAGGTGACTTGTTGCCTCCGAGATCTGCTCTTGACATTCCTCTCAATTGTGAGAAGATTATGATTTCTCTACAGTATCGGCCTGGCCGACTATTTTCTTTCCAAGGCCAATTATTCATCAAGTGAGTCATTCTTGACGTCACTCGCCTGATGTTGTCATAAGTTGATAATTAGGAGGCCCCATCTTGCTCCATCTAGGGATGCATTGACCCGTATATGGGTGGATGGGAGATTCGTCTGGCCCCCGGTGTTCCCATTATTCTGCACTTTTGACTTATTCTAGAAATCCATGTCAGCTTGTGACTAATTATTCCCACATCTATGTCTACTGACATACTGGATTTCTGTATTAGGTTGCCTTCCCCTTCCATTGTGGGTATCCAGGTGGTATGATTCAATTGTTGTTGTCTCTTCGAACATTGTGCTTGTTGCAGCAAGTTCTTTACTTTAGCCTTGTTTGGCTCTTGACTCTTTCAATTTTGCTTGGCCTCATGTCGTTTGACCTATTGAAATGCAACATGTATGCATGGCATGCGTGGTATCCTATTCTAAATGATTTCAGTCACTTGTTGCTGGCTTTCCTATCTAGTGTGAGTTTGTGATGCAGTGTGATATGGGAATGCAGTGTAAAATTCTATTCTAGAGTATGATGATTAATCATGCTTTAAGAGAAAAGTGTTAGTCGAGTTGTGTTGACATCAAGGTTGCTCCTAGTCAACATGGGTGGTTGCTCCTGTATGGTAATGGTGGTGTCTGAGTCTGAGCTAGATGGCGATTTAGAACGCCTATGTTCGTCTGGCTAGGAAGCCTTTGTCATCTAGGTCTTATATTGGATGAGGTGCCCCCTGTGTGTTATTTGGTCTAGAATATCCCTTGCCCCCTGCCTAGAGGAATCTGTTAGTATGTGTCTTGTTCTTAGGTTTCAGTTTCTGGTTTAAGTTTTTTTTATTCAGGTTTGGCTTCTAGGTTTCTTTTGTTTTCCACGGTTTTCACTTTTGCATGAGCTATCCACTAATAGATTTTCACATTGTCAAGTTTTATTTGTTTATTGCCCTAACATTTGCATGAGCAGCCCATGGATGGGTTTTCAACTCATCAGGCTTTATTTGTTTGTGGCCTTATCTTTTTACCTCTGACGCCTCTTTGTGAGGTTTTCATCCTAGCAAGCCTTGCCTTAACTTTTGCATGAGCTGCCCATGGAGGGGTTTTTGACTCATCAGGCTTTATTTGTTTTTGGCCTTATCTTTTTGCTTAGGGTGTCTCTTTGTAAGGTTTGCACCCTAGCAGGCCTTGCCTTAACTTTTGCATGAGCCGCCCCTGGAGGGGTTTTCAACTCATCAGGCTTTGTTTTCTTTTGTTTGTGCTTGTGTGTAAGGTTTCTTTTGTAAGTTAAGGCTTACCTCATTAGCATGGAAGATGTGGTGGCCCAATTAGTGTGATAGTGAGGCATGTTGTTGCCTTACAGGTGAAGGGATCAACTATCTTGACATCGGAGGCATTAGATGGGCTCCTTCCTCGATTGAAGGCTTGAAGTACTCCTTTGAAAGTTTTAACTCTGCACTGCATTGCTATGTGGATCGTCTAGCTCATCCCGTCACTTGTTTAGCGTTTCATCAAAATGCAAATGATGTGATGCAATCAAGAGTATCTGACAACAAATCATTCCTAGTTCACTTTACAATGCTATAGATGAGTGTAGTTTGCATGCTGGGCCCAGTGTTGTCGGGACTGTTGGTCGTACCTTTCAGATTTCATGTTCAAGCTTTCATCTCGGCTCGTTTTTGCTTTCCTTGATCTTTTGCACAGGCTTGATCAATTATGGCTTTTTACGCTAGAGGCTGTCGTTGGCACTTTTGCATGAAGTATTGCTGTTAGTGCTTTGATTGATTTTAAAGGTGTTTGTTAGAATTCTTTCGTGGCCTATCACTGAAAGCATAGCGTTTGGATGGATAAGATTCTTCATTTGTTGATTGCCTGGTTTCTGGTCTTATGACTTGGAGTTTATTCTTATGTCCCCATTGATTCTTATGTCCCCGTTGATCACACATCTATTTGAGTAGTCCCTTGCTGCTTTCATTTTTTGCACTTTGGTCATGCTTTATTTTGAATCTCTCTACTTCCTCATTTTTCAATTTTTTTATTTTTTTTCTTTCTTTTTTTCACTATTTTTCTTTTGTTCTCACTTTTTTTTCGAGTCACAGAGAGATTTTGACATTTTGTTTGAGCTTGTGAAGGAACATGCCTGGAAGTATTTTGAGGAGGCCTTTGGTCATTTTTTTAGGTGATCTCCAAGATTGGCAATCCTTTGATGGTGCTTTGCTTGTCTTGCACATGTGATGCCCTTTTTTCTGATCAAAGTTTGTCTTTAGGTTGAGCAAGGCATTTCTACGCTTGTTTCTCCATTTTCAATGGCAACAGCGGTGGGTCTAGCAAGTGTTTTGAAGCCTTGTAGCAATGCTAAATGAACTATCATGATATGAATGAATGCCAAATGTATAATGAGTGCAAATGCATTCAACAAAGAAAATACTATTAAGATAAAAGGAAAAGTAGATTTTTCATTTATTTATTTACAAGAATATCATAGTAGACTTTAAACAACATCATTCCACAAGATGAAGGCTCAGTCGTCAAGTTCCAAATATTTTGGATCAGGAATCCTTCCTTTTTCAATGAAGTCCTGGACACGATTGTGAAGTGTGATGCATTCATTAGTATGGTGCCCATCTACCATGTGAAATGCACAAAAGGTCCCCAGAGTGTGCTTCCGAGAATTTGGATTTATCAGTTTGGCTATTGGCTGTGGCAATAGTAGATCTAGCCATTAGAGATACTCAAAGCTGGTTGAAAGAGAAAATGGCAAGTTGGAGAAGCGCCTAGCTGTAGAAGTGCTGGCTTCATTGGTTTGGTCATCTCTTGAGCTGTCAAAATGGACCAGCACTATGTTCCCTGTGTCTATTAAGCTTCTGAGAATACTTTTTAGTCTAAAACAATCATCCATTGGGTGCCCTTCAACCTGATGGAATTCATTATAAGTCCTAGGCAAAAAGTGAGGGTTGTTAAGAGTTGGGTCACATTGGGTAGGTTCAGGGGTGATGAATCCTTGCATGATCAAGCTTTCTTAAATTCCAGATACAGGGTGTTCATAGTCGAAATACCCGTAAGGAAGTGGGGTGAGCTTTGTTATAGGTTTTTCGGTGTCAATAAATCGATGGATATTTTCCTCTGTATCTAGGTGGTTAAGGATGTGGTTGCCAATAGCTTGGTGGAACTATTGATACTCTGCTAAAGGTTGGGAGTGGCGAAAAGTGTCACCTTGAGGAGTGCTTAACGGCATTTCTAGGGCATTGTATTGGTTCTGGTAGAAGGCTGTGGGGTCGTGTTCAGCTGTATGAAAGTTAAGGGGGTGATCAATCGGTTTACTTAGTTCTGAGTGATAAGTAGTAGGATTTGACAAGGCAAAAGACAGGTTATGGAGTTGTGAGTTTCTATAGTTGGGGATCACTTGGAGTGTGGGCAAGACTGTCTCTAAGGGCAAACCAGGGGACATGTTGGATTTGTAGTTTTGTGTTGACCCTAGACCGATCTGTCCTTGAGTTATACTTTCTTCTAGAACTATGTTTGACTGGGTGGCCTTGCGTGGAGGGCGGTCTTCTTGGATTTCTTGTACCAATGCATGTACTTCATTTCTGAGCAAGTGTCGAATTAGTGGCATGTCGAACGGGTTAAACATCTCCTACAAGTTACAAGGTTAGGATTTAAACAAAATGTTCATGCTCATGATGTTTGGTGATTTGTGTAGAATGTATAATTCCATCATGGACAAGAAGCTCTCAAGCTCTGAATCTCATGATTTAGGCATCTTGTGAGAAGTCATTTTCATCGTTGAGCATGGGGATCAGGAGATTTTTCATAAGTTGGCCTTCTCTTTTGTGTTTGCGTAAGTTCATGACATCCCAAGCAAGTATACTTATGAAAACCTTAACATGACATATATAATACTGTAGCAACATTTTTTCCATTACAGACCATACTTTATAGGGAAAATTGATGATCTATTTTATTTATCCAAATCACTTCTCTGGGCTTAGCCACCTAATGCTCCGTCCATCTTCCTCTCCCTTTCTTCTTTCGCTCTTCTTCTATGTGCCTCAGTATGTTGGGTAGTTCTTCCCCATGTCGTTCTGCCACATAGTCGAAAAGCAAATTACCTTCCTCCTGAGTTATAGGTGCAACTTCTAACATTTTCCAATCACCTTGTGTATTTGCGGGGTGTTCAGCGGTAGAAGTAGGATTAAATATACGGTGCAAAGCCTCTCCGCCCCATTCAGCCTTGTACCCTATGGTCTCGTCTCCTAAGTTGATAAGTTTTTCCTCCATTACCAGGTCTGATATTTCCTCGATGAATCTTCAGCAGTTCCCTACATGATGTCCTGTTAACCGATGATACCGGTAGTATTCTGTAGTGAGGTAATCGAGAGTGCCATAAATGGGCTTGTTAATCGACATTAGGTATCCTTTACTCACCAGGTCAGTGAAGATTGTGTCCATAGTGTATAAAACGGTGCACGATGGTTCTCTTAGTCGAAGCGGTGGAACCTATCCCCATAAGAAAAGACTAGGAAGCATCACCCTGAGCCTTCCGTGCTTTTCTGCTTCTTTGAAAACTATGTAGCCCCCTTCAATGATGGTGATGGTCCGAATAAAGCAGAGTTCAATCAAAGCCCTTTTGAAACTACCACACTCATCAATGTAATGCCTAGGACCTTCATGAGAAGGACAGTAAGCATATGGTCTGTAAACTGGATTTCCTTCAATCAGTGGTGAAGGCGTCTCGGTTAACAGTCCACATTCATTTAGTCTCTCAAAGTCTTCTGTTGGCCTCCACTTCTTACCCTAAATGTTATCGCTTCCATTATATTCACCAATGGGCACAATGATTTTACAGGTTTTTAAATGTGCACTAAGGATGTGTTTCTCCACTCCTATCCGTACCAAGGTCTCATCATCAATCAAACGTTGTATAGCCTTCCTTAGAGTTTTACACTCATTAGTTTCATGCCCCCAGGCTTCATGGCACTCACAGTAAGTTCCTTCCCTATAACCAAGTGTCTTGACAAATGGTCTCAGACGAGCCGGTTTAGGATGCAATATGCCACATCCCTATAGTATAGCAAAGGTTATGCTACTCGATTACTCAATATATATCACCTGCGGGTATCCTTAATTTAGATCTAGTATGGCTATCAAGGAATTAGAGCCTGTTAGCCCCGAGATTTCAGTAATGATTTTGATGATGTAAAACATTAAGTTATTCACTGATATGTTTGTTAAGTGTTTTTCAGGTATCACATTATAAAAGGATGCATATTAGTATTGGATGAAGTAAACTTTTTTTGTAC
>CANYLF010395267.1:0-11032 GCA_948193215.1 Bocquillonia castaneifolia
TTGGATTGAATTGTGTATTGAATTGTTGATGGTGAGATATTGGTTGAATTTTGAAATAGTGTAGTGATGATTGGATGATATGTTGATTGAATTGAAAAGTTTTGATTGAATTGAGAAGTTGTGAATTGGTTGTGATGATGATTAATTGTGATGAATTGTAATGATGACTGATTGTGATTGTAATTGTGATTTAATGAGATGTTGATTGAATTATTGTGATGAAAAATGTTGTGAATTGTGATGAGAATTGAGATATGTTGTGATTGAGAATGGGAAAAGGATGACTCATGAGAATGTGATATGTGTGTGATCGGGAAAGCTGAGCCGGGCGGATAGCTACCCGTATGTGTGAGATGGTGAGACTGAGCCGGGCGGATAGTCTCGTTGGTGGCCACCTAAATGTGAAATTATGTGAGGAAATGAAAGGAAATGTGAGGTTGAGTCATCCGTTCCTAATTGATGAGAAAAGATGTGAATTGAATTTGATTGATGGTTTGAGATGATGATTTGGTTGAGAATTGTCTTGGTTGAGGATTGCCTTGATTGAGAATTACCTTGGTTGAATGTGTACAAATGGTGAAATTGATCTTGATTTTATTTTTATCGTATGAAGTATGTGATGTTTATATGTTTGACTAGTTTTGGCTTAATATATCCTTGGTTAATTGATTAAATGCTTATTGAGTTGTCAGCTCACCCCCTTGGCATAATTTTTCAGGTTGAGGATAGCTTATTGATTTTAGAAGTTTACGTGCATTGCAATAGAAGTTTCAGGTTGGCCAGTGGATCAAGAGCATATTTTGTGCATTTGGGTTTGCAAGCTACATATGTATGTAAATGGTTTTTGTGTTGATAAATGACAAGTGTGTGTAATGAGTTTAATAATCATATAATAGTATATTTTTATGTATTTATACGAGTTAATTCTGTATATAGGATATATGTCAGTTTTGTGTGATATGCACGTTGTTCTCGGAAGGTTTTTGGTTAAGTTTCAGCCTTAATATCATAGTCCCTGTAATCTCAAAGTTGTGCCCGCGATTGTATAAATCGCCCCCGCGATTTCAAGAAGCAGAATGTCTATTTTTCTCGGTTTGTTTAATCGCGCCCATGATGGTAATACTCGCGCCCGCGAGATCAGGTCCAGAATGTCGGGTTTTATTGTCCGTTAGATCTCGCCTGCGATCTTATATGTTGCCCCTGCGACCAAACCTTGTGTTTTAATTTATAAAATTGTTTATTTTTTTGTGGTGTTATACTTGCAGTGATGAAGAACATGATGGAGCATTCTGTCTTGGTGATTTAGAAAATTTGAATATGCTTCGAGGAGTTCTTATGATGGACGGTCTAGGAAATGTGAGTGATGTAAGGGATGCTAAGCAAGCCTCACTCAGTAAAAATTCACAAATCATCATATTGGGTCTATCATTCGACGGATGGGTAGTAAATGGAGAGCAGAGAGTAAGTAATGATGCAGAATTAATTCAAGTGTTAGAGCCACCTCCTTATTTGGAAATTCTAATCATTGCAAAATTCCAAGGAGTCGCATTTTCACCCACATGGCTGCTGTCATTAACTAATTTGAAGCATCTTGAACTCAAGTATTTTAGAAATTGCGAGCATTTGCCTCCTTTGGGAAAGTTGCCATGCCTTGAATCACTTGAGTTAACAAGTTTTGACGAAGTAAAAAAGGTAGAGTAGAGGATAACGAGAATTCATTATCTTAAGTTCCATAGTTTTCAAAATTGGATGATGATGATGATGATGGTGGTGGAATAATGCAAATAATGCCATGTCTGCGCATGCTGGAAATTTCAGGCTGCCGAAATCTGAAGCGATTACCACACCTTCTGTTTCAAAAGATAACTCCAAATAAGCACATGCCCTATTCAAAGGGACCGTTACAACAAGGGGACAGGACCTGATTGGTCCAAAATCTCTCACATTGACTTTGATTAATCCATCCATTTTACAGGTAATTTCTTTTACTTTCTTTTTATTAGTCTTCTTTTGTGCAATCCTATGACTTTCCGTCTATTTCAATTCCATTTAATAAATTGAAGTTTCCATTTAATACATCTGGAAACATTTTTCAATGGTATTTCACATTTTAACACTGGAGTTTTGGGCTTCCTGCAACTGATTTAGCTAGCTAGTTGCTCCAGTAACACGCCTTCTTCATAACAAACACCAGTCAATATTTCTCTTTGATGGATCATTGCTGTTGCAGAGGAATCAGGACTCTGGTATGTCTTAACAGTATTATGCCTATCGAGTGTACCTTTTTAAAAAAAAAAAAAAAATTATCTCCCACATTCTAATTATCATCTTCCTGTTTTAATTTAAGTTTACTGATTAGTCTCCCTTTTTGTGCTACCCTTCTTTCAATGCCAAAGGTCTAATGTAGAGATTATTTTTTTTTATAATAATGATCAATTGTTGGTTCAAATTAATATGACAAACGTTGCTTTAAATGTGGAGATGAGGACTAGTAAGTGCCACAGGCTCACTGAATTAAATCATTTCTATGTCAATTTAATAAAGCACCAACACAAATTGCACATGAATCAAATTAAGCATTATTTTTTTTCTTTTTGTAATGTCTATCCAATATTCCATCTATTTTTCTTACTATTGATCTATCAAGACACAAAAATAAAAAAGGCAAAACAAAGCAAGAAAGGAACCTGATTGCAACAAAATAACATTACAGACGTCAATCCAGGTATTGGTTCAACAGCAGCAGTCATTTTTTAACAGTTAATAATTGATGGTGACAGTAAAAATTATGATACATTTGTGAAATGCACTATAATTTCTGGATTAAAAAAAAATTCATTTTCCCTTTTCTTTTCTAGTACAAAAGCAATTGAATCGGATTCTTGCTTTAACATTTGAAGCAAGAAATATCTTCTGAAAAAGATAAAAAGAAACGATGTCAATACCATGGCTATTTTGAAGATGAGAATATAGCCATTTCTTGGAGAAAGGTTTTATGCCCAAACTTGCATTGAAGCAAAGGCATTTGTTTTGGGACACCTAATGAAAATATTCTTCAACTCTGCTCCTCATCCATCCACTATAAATGAGAAACCAAACATGGAAACATTTTCATACCAGCAAACACCCTTTTATGTTTGCAGTTCTTTTTTCTGATCAATCAAAGCTCATTATACACCACATTTCTTAACTATGGCTGACGCAATTGTTTCAACAGTCATCGAAGAACTAACCTCCATCATTGCTCGTGAGATCGAGCAAAATGTGAGGCTCGTTGTTGGAGTAAGGAATGAAGTTAAAATGCTGACCACCAAATTCCGGGATATCAAAGCTGTTCTTGACGATGCAGAAAAAAGACAGTTCAAGGAGGAAGGAGTCAGACGCGGGATCGCCAAGCTCAAAGACATATCCTTCGACATGGATGATGTGCTAGATGAGTGGAGCACTGCAATTGGGAAATCACTAATCAAGGGAGATGAAGAAAGCGTTCCTAAAAGTAACAACAAGGTACGCTTCTTAACCTACTTCCCTTGCTTTCGTTGTAGAGAAGTTGGTTTGCGTCATGATATTGCTCTTGAGATTAAAGATCTGAATCAAAGATTTGATCTTATTGTTAATGAGCAACTTGTGTTCAAATTTAGTTTGCAAAAGGAAACTGCTATGCATGTTGAGCGACCTATCACTACATCTTTCATTGATGTAGAAGAGGTGAAAGGTAGAGAGGAAGAGAAGGGTGTAATTATAAGCAAGTTGTTGACTGAAAGTAGTCATACACCCAATCCCCATATCATCTCTATTGTGGGGATGGGTGGGATCGGAAAAACAACTTTGGCCACATTAGCCTACACTGATAATGTGGTGAAAGCTCATTTTGAGAAGAGAATGTGGGTGTGTGTCTCAGATCCCTATGAAGAGATTCGAGTTGCTAAAGCAATCCCCGAATCTCTTCAGGGCTCTCCTCCAAATTTGGTTGAATTGCAGAGTATACTGCAACATATTCAACAATCTCTTGGGGGGAAGAAGTTTCTTCTTGTACTTGATGATGTGTGGGAAGAAAATTCTGCAAAATGGGAGCAATTAAAACGTCGTCTCAAGTGTGGTTCGGCAGGAAGTAGAATCCTAGTGACCTCACGTAAAGAGATTGCTGCAAGAGCCATAGGCTGCACTGACATATACCACATAGGGCAATTATCTGAGGAAAATTGTTGGTTGCTGTTTAGGCAAATTGCATTTTTTGGATGGGGAAATGGGGAGTGGGAACACTTAGAAGACATTGGTAGGAAAATAGTAAGCAAGTGCAAAGGTTTGCGCCTTGCAGTAAAGAGTCTAGGAGGTCTTCTGTGTTCAAAAAGGTCTAGAAATGAGTGGCAGAGCATCTTAGAAATAGCTGAAGTTGATCTTTTCCCCCACTTGTGGTTGAGTTATTTTGATTTGGCTCCACCTTTGAGGCAATGTTTCTCATACTGTGCCATTTTCCCCAAGGATTATCAGATGAAAAAACAGAGAGTAATTGAGTCATGGATGGATAATGGTTATCTTAGGGAAAGTCAGAGGAAAGACATGGAGACATTAGGAGAAGAGTACTTCCAAAATTTAGCTAGCCGTTCCTTTTTTCAAGAGTTGCATAAAGATGTAGTATTTGATAGAATAGAAAGTTGTAAGATGCATGACATAGTGCATGATTTTGCACAGTACATTAGTAGAAATGAATGTTTTAGGATGGAAGTAGGTGAATCCATAAAATTGGACTCCTTTTGCGAAGAATTCAAACGTAATCCTCTTTAAAGATGATGCAAGCTCCCTTTATGAGGCAAAGAAATTGCGCAGCCTGAAAATTCAGTCTGAAAAATATTTAACCATCTCAGAAACAGTCCTGCCAAATTTATTCAATCAATTAACTTGTTTGAGGTCGTTAGATCTAAGTAGATGTGGTGTTAAAGAAATTTCACCATCAATAAGTTTGTTGTTGCATTTAAGGCAATTAGATTTATCTGAGAATTATTTCCTAAATCTGCTGCCAGAAAATCTCTGTGAATTATATAATTTGCAAACCTTAGATTTAAGTGGATGTGACAGTTGGGAAAAGTTGCCTGATGGGATGGGATGGGAAGACTACAGAACTTGAGGCATCTACATAATTGGCAAGTGAAGGCTGAAATGCCAAATGGAATAGGGAGATTGAGTGGTCTTAGGTCATTGGAAATTGTGAAGGTCGGGGATGATAATGGTGGAGCATTTTGTCTTGGTGGTGATTTAGGAAATTTAAATTTGCTTCGAGGACAACTTTTTATAGGGGGTCTGGGAAATGTGAGGGATATAAGGGGGGCGAAGCAAGCCTCCCTCCATAAAAAATCACAGATAACCATTCTGGGTCTATCATTTGACGGAGGGGAAGAAAGGGAGGAGAGGGCACAAGACGACGCAGAATTAATTCAAGAGTTACAGCCACCTGCTTATCTGGAAATTTTAGGCGTCGGAGAATACCAAGGAGTCGAATTTTCACCCAGATGGTTGCTGTCATTAACTAATTTGAAGCAGCTCGAGCTCACAGATTTTAAAAATTGCGAGCATTTGCCGTGCCTAGAATCTCTTGATCTAAGGAATTTTGACGGAGTGAAAAAGGTGGGAGTTGAGTTTTTGGGTGTAGAGAATTCATAGTCGGCCACTGCCTTCCCCAAATTGACTTCACTTGAGTTCCATGATTTTAACAAGTGGGATGATGATGATGATGATCTTGGGATGCCATGTCTTCGCAAGTTGAGGTCAAGTTGAAGCAATTGCCGCACTTTCTTGTTCAAAAGATGACTCTAAAAACTTTGGTTACAACGAGTGGACAGGATCCGATTGGCCCAAAATCTCTCACATCTCTTACACTTACATTTATTAATCCATCCATATCCATTTTACAGGTAATTTCTTCTCATTCTTTATTTCTATTCTTTTGTGCAATCATATCCTATTTTACAATATTGAGATTTCCATCTCTATATATATTTCCATTTCTTTTATAAATTGCAATTTCTTTATATGTATTCATAAAATTGACACAATTACGTTTACAAAGTTCAAACGATTTTCCGTTCTGAAACCAAATGATCTTGGCAAATTTATTGCACTATTGTTAATATTGAACTTGGCAATGGCAAATGTACAACTTGTCCAGTTTATTAATTTCTACTGATCTGAGAACATGAGAATTGCAGCTTGATTTGTTTTACTGTAGCTCTCGGGATCGATATGATGATTATAGATGGAGAGGTTAGACGACTGAATTCGTAAGGTTTTAGAGATGGTGGACAACATACCAAGTGGCCAGAAATTTTGGTAGCACAATCACAAATGGGCTTGCACCATATATATATATATATGATGGCTTTTCTTTTCTTTTCATTTCTTTTATTTTTTTTTCCAATTACCCACATTTCTGAAAGAAGGTAAAGGACTGACTATTTCTGTTCAGAAATCTCTTCAAATTTTAGTGATTATCTACGTTCAGCACCTAATTTTTTTTAATAGTCGCAGAGGGAAAAAAAAAAAAAAAAAAACAGAAAAACTCTTGAATCTAGACCTTAGCAACATTTGGGTTTTGTATTGCTGCAGTTATTATAAAGTCTTGAAGCACATTCTTTAAGGATCGTGCTTTTAGAAGATCATAATGATTCATGTCCAAACTCCTACATTTGTAGCTAACAGAAATTTCAGTGTCTCATAATTCAGCCTCTAAACTATTAGACTACTACTTTATTAGAAGCAACTTATTCAATCAATTGATTTGTTTGAAGTCGATAGATGTAAGTGGCTGTAATAATGTTGGAGAAATTCCATCAGCAATAATAAGTAAAATGTTGACGCATTTAAGGCAATTTGAATTGTCTAACACCTGAAACATTGGTTGAATTATATATATAATTTGCCAACCTTGAATTTAAATTACAAAGTTCTTTTCGGTACTGTTATCGGTACTGTTATCCTGTTGTTAGATTGTCACACTAAGTTTGCAAAAATTGCTTGATGGAAACGAATTGTTAAATGTTGGCACAACATTATTACCATAATATATCAAAGTTGCATATTCCTCTCTGATTTTTCTTTTCTATCTACCACTTTAAATATTCTAACCAGAAAAACATGGCACATTCTTATGCATATATAAGCAAAGCTAGCTATTGGTACCTCAACTCAACTAAGCATGCTAATTAACCAAAAAACATTTCAAGAGATGATGTGCGTAGATTAATATTGTAAGTGAACTCCATAATTCATTTAAAACTTTATGTGTTTGATTTAAATCAAAATTCATTTAAAATTCTAATTTTTAAATTTCATGAAATTAATTAGTTATAATTAACTATATTATATTCTTACAAATCTGATGGAATTTGTAAATGCATATTAAATTAGAAGGGATAAAATTTTTATTAGGACAAAAATATCCTTAAATTTCATATTTTTAGTTTAGTATACATATGCAAATTCATTTACAAATAATTAAATCCCAATTCTATTTCTCAATGGAAATTGAACCAAACAAAACTTAAAACTGCATTATGATTTTTCCCGAAAGAAGCATGCTAAGGAAGGTCTTCTGTTTCTTGTGAAAAAATATGCTGTGTTAGGTTCGAATTTATGTTTGACAAAAATAAAAGAATGAAATTGTTAAATTAGTTAAACCATTTGTACTCTTAACTAAAAATGTTTTAAAGCTGAATTTGCTCTATTTGCACCCAATCTGCACAATTGGTTCAGTTGTGAAAAATGATAATTATATTCATTTTTTTATGAGGATACCTATGTTAGAATTATATCTAATATTTGATTCATGTACTTATAGTTTTTATGATTTCAATTATTATTATGCATGGTGATAATTAGTGCTGTATTATATTTGAAATTATCTGGTGAAATTCCCTCCCTCTTGTCCTGTTAAAATTAAAGTTTTAAGGGTTAAATGTTTATTAAGGAAAAGTTCAAGGATCTTTTAGGAACTCGTACAATTAAAGTGCACATATAAAAAGAGAAAACCTAATAAGTTTTCATTAACGAGCAGTCATAAACAAAAACTGAAGAGAAAATCTCATATATCATCAAGGAGTAAATTAAAAGTTACAGGATCGAAGAGGTGAAACACTATAAATTAATTTTTGTGAAATCAAGCTCATTATTATGGATCCAATTAAGTTTCCCTAATTTTCTCTTTAGATTTAAATTCTCATATTCATATTTTGATTGAATTGATTTATTTATATGTGATTCTAAATTATGAGAAATCACTTTCGTATTAAAGTAAAGCGCCAATTTTCTTTCACATCAAGATCCAGTCCTTGTTACCCTTTTGTTTGGCACAAAAATTCTATTCCTCGATGTAGTTTCATTATGTGGCTTGCAATCAGAGGTAAGCTTACTACTAGATACAAATTATATACGTGGCAAGTGATTACTGATGACTTGTGTCTATGGGTCATTTTCTGTATACTTTCCCTATTGCTCCTAGTGTTTGGCAAGCTTTGGCATCTGTTGGTTGCGTTCCTAAAAGAATCACATCTTGTGCCAGGTTAATTCAGTGTGAAAGGTAAAAGTAAATTGGCTGCTCTAAGGAAACTAGTACTTGCTATGACAGTTTTCTACATTTTGCTCTTAAAGTATAATTTGTTTTATCATTCTTTTATTGATTTTTTATAATTTTATAAAATTTAAAAATTATTCAAAAAAATTTTATTAAATTTTTAATGTTTTATAATTTAGTCTTTTTTATATAGTTTTTACTATCCCGAGTATTTGAAGCTCCGACTAATCTTACAAATAACGTATTATCTGATAAAATAAATTGTAATGGTACATTAATTATGAATTATTTATTACAAGTTACCAATCCATTCATTCAACTAAAAAAAACAGATAAATTGAGAAGAAACCAAGATGACTACCAAATTCATACCATAATCATTGATTGGACGAGCTTAAAATAAACACTAAAATGAGAGACATTCGATCCCACCACAAATTTGATTTGTTTAGTATATGGTTTAGTGACAGTTATATCCGATTTTCAATGAAATGCGGGAAAGGACTTGGCTTCATCTCCCACACCGGTTAGCAAGCTAGATAAGTGTAAAACTAAAGCGGGAAGGGGATCAAGTCTTAAGTTAGAATTTTAAATAAGTCAAAAGATGTAAAATCCAATGTCAAGTCTTAAGTTATAAGTTAGAATTTTAAATAAGTCAAAAGATGTAAAATTCAATGTCAAGTCTTAAGTTAGAATTTTAAATAAGTCAAAAGATATAAAAAATTTTACATATTTGGCCTAAAATTTAAGTACGTTGGCTTGAGGTCTTCATTTGAAAATTTATTTATTTATTTATTTCTACTACTACTACTATCATTAATATTATTTTATGTTTTGAAAACAAGGGAATCTTTGAAGAAAGTTATCTTTTGTATTCTAGAAAATCAATAAAAACATGATATATATCATAGTAAAAATAATTTCAAAAGCAAAAATTAAAGGAAAATGATTTATGTCTATGCCCGAGACTCGGGAAATTAAAAAAATAAGATGGGTCCACTTATCACAAGAGACAAAACGTATTTGGAATAAAGAATGCAACAGATATGTATTTATACAATAGAGGATAATTTTGTCATTTGATCTTCTCTTTGTTTTAATGAAAGTTGTATGACCCCGGGTCCCGCCTAACTTGCCCGTCAGAATCAATACACCTCGGTGATAAAAATTAGTATTAATTATGAAAACTAACTAGCATTAAAATATTTATAATACTCATGTTTTAAACTATAAACTTTAATCAGTAAAAATATAATTCCTATAATTTTTATATTGAAATCATTTAAAAAGTATTGAAAAATAAATTTAGTTAGCACTCATCCCTAAATATAATATCCCATATTTAACTTTTTTAGAATTTGGATAATTTTTTATCAAAAAAAAAAAGAATTTGGATAATTAAATTTTTGTGAAAATTAAAATCTTTAAATCTCTTGAAAAGCAATACACAAATAAAATGAATTGATCGAAAGATAATAATTTTGTTATAATCATGATTAAAAAATGCATTAAATTATTTTGGACTTAAAGGGTCTGAAATAGCACTAAGACAACTATCTATCAAAAAACTTTTGACACTATTAAAAACACGCGAATTAGCGACTAAATATTTAGTCGCTAATTTTAATTTTTTACTCGCTATTAACCTTTAGCGACTAAATAGCGACTAATTGGTTTAGTTGCCATTTCATTTGTCGCAAATTTATATGGCGACTAAATAATTGTTTTAGTCACTAACAAGCGACTAAATAGACACTATATTTTAGTCGCTAATTAGGGACTAAAAGATGACTAAATGGAGACTAAATTTTTGGTGACTAAATGGAGACAAAATAGTGACTAACCAATTTTTTCATATTAGTCGCCAATTAGTCGCTAATTAGTCTCTATTTTGTGACTAAACAGAGACTAATTAGAGACTAAATATGAAAAAATTGATTAGTCGCTATTTAGTCTCCATTTAGTCGCTAATTTTTGTGACTAAATAGCGACTAAATAGTGACTAATTTTTTTAGTCTCTATTTAGTCCCTAATTGAAGGGAAAATTTTTTTTAAAAAAATTAAGTTTATTATATTATATTATATATTGCAATATATATTATATGTAATATATAATATAATATAATATAATATATACAATTAAATAAATGCTAAAAATGCTAAACTATGTGTGTGTGTGTGTGTATATATATATAAATGTCATATATACAGAGTTACAAAATGTATACAAAATAAATACGCTACATACACAACTGATCGAAAAAAGATAGACGATCTAGTCATCTAATCCGGTGGTATGCTGGTCCTGTGTAGCATCTGTGCCTGTCTCTATGTAACATCCTCAAGTTTAATTATACATATTAGTAGTTAATTGGCATCATTAGTATGTTTAATTTTGTTAATTGTGGTTTATTCATTGATGATTATGTGTAGGAGGGGTGTAATTGAAAGAAATAATAGTTGGAGGTA
>CANYLF010395455.1:0-16981 GCA_948193215.1 Bocquillonia castaneifolia
CCGTGGTTTTTACCCTGATTTGTTTAGAGGTTTTCCACGTAAAATCTGTGTGTTCTATTATTCTTTATCTTTATTTTCTCAAATTATTAGTTGTGGTCTTGCTCTATACAATCCGTTTTTCTCTGCACAAACAACTTATCAAAGTTTTCATTTCCTTTCCTATTCCTCTTCATTCTCATTCTGATTCTGATTCCGATTCTCAAGTGCAAACCAAACGGCCCTAGTTGGATTTCAGTTTATGAACTAATTTTGGTTTGGTTTGATTCTAATCCTGTAAGACTAGTAGTCCTTCCTTTTTAATTGTTGTATTCCCTGTCTCTATCTTTCCGGATCAGTGAGAACGACTCTTGGGTTCGAAGATGTCGGTCTACTCTTTGTATCATAGGAATGGCGCAACTAGGTCCTTTTTACTTTTGGCCTGGATTACTATCTTTCCGTATAGACACAGGCAACTTTGCAATTGGTGGAATTCATGTTTCTGTTCATGAATTCTATATTGCAAAGAAAAATCAATCCTTAGAACAAAATCTCTCAAACTTATTAATGTTAAATAATGTTCTACGTGAACCAAATAAATTGAAAGAATGTACTATAATATTCATGAAACAAAGACGAGAAAGAGACTCATAGACAAAAACTGGCCGTCGAGAGTTAATAAAGACGAATTACAACTTTGTAATAATCAATTTTGACGTTGAACCAATGATATAAAACATCCCCACATACAATATTCCATCATTATTGAATGAGAAGAGTTCAATTGCATGCATGCTGTACTAGAAAGTAGAAATGCAATGAGAAGTAGATAATCATGGTTTATGTTTCTGCCTATAAATTAAAAATAATCATTAAATCATCTTTCAAGAGATTTTTATTAATTAAATTATCATTTACCTCATCTTTTATTAATTTTTTATAACAATTGTAATTTATATAATGTTAATAAGGGAAAATATAAAAAAATATCATTAATATTTCATTAAAATTTGTGAGTGATAAATAATTTGAGACAAAGATAAAACTCTAAAACACACTTAGGATTTGTTTGGCTCAATTCTAGTGTGGAATCCAATTCTAGTGTTTATTTATTTACCTGGTTTGTTTGGTTCAATTCTAGTGTGGAATTCAATTCATTTTCAATTCTAGTGTTCATTTATTTACCTATGTCTAATTCCAAAATTTTGAAAAAATAGTGTAACAAATGAATTTTCATTTTGGTATATGAACCATGGATTTGAAAATAAATTTCACAAAATTTCATGGAATTTATTTATACCAAACAAACACTTATATAGTACGTAGCAGAAGAAGTTTTTTTTTTTTTTTTGATAAGAAGAAGAAATACTTAATAGCAATTACAACAAGAAAAATATTCTACTCATATTATATTCTTTGCCATTATATAGGAAGTTTTCTTCGGGTTTCATACTTTTTGTTTGTTTTATTTAATTAAAAAAATGGCAAGCAATTAAAAACTTTGCGTGTGACATCTTCTTTAATTTAAAAATGTTTGTTGCATGACATGAAACAAGTTAAGTATAGTCCATATATAATGAATAATGAATTGTGTCGGATTAATAAAACCTATTCCAGTAACATTGACATTAGAAACGACAAATTAAGAGCCAGAAAGCATTTTGGTTGTTATCTTTAATACTTGGAATATGTTGCCTTAATACTTTACATGTTATATATATACACATTAGTATTTTCTTGGTGAAGTGTGGTGGCGTGAGATTCAGTTGAAGGTATGTATTCAATCTAATCACCGGCCTTTCTCTCCTTATTAATTAAGCTGTTTCATATGTACTTAGAGTGCCTTGGTCACTGGATAGATAGCATATTTCCTTTCTATAGAATTACATAAGTATATGTGAATTGACGATATAATTATGTATTCAGGTAATTAAACCCTTCTACAGCGAGGAGTTCATTTCAAAAGGATACATATCCAGGTTATTTATTTTCAATATAATTTGTAATTCTTCCATTTCATTAAACTTGTGATTACAAGAATTCTATTATATGATTATATTATATTTTCCAATTAAAATAAAAATATAAATACTGATAAATTTAGTTTAGTTTGCTTATTTTCTTCTGTCCTACTTGACATGCGAATTGAGGACCATAAGCACACAATGACGGATGCAGAAATTCTACATGAGGGTTCAATTTTTTAAAAAAATATATGATTTATAAAGTAAAATTTTATATTTATTACAATATTTTATTCAACATTCATAAATTAATATAATTACACTATATCAACATTCTTTTTTATTCTTTATTTTTTTAAAAAAATATTTGAATAATAACTTCATTATGAATATTTATTATCTCATTTTTAAATTATCAAATGATTATTTAAAAGTTTATTCCGCATTTGATTTTATGTGGTAAACATTGAACAATATTTATTCTAAAAAAGAACTTTTTTTCACTATTATAGCAGTAATTTTTAACTTACTACTTATTTTTTAAAAAGAAAATAATTTTTATTTTTCACTCAAGCAAAACATTAATAAAAAAGTACAATTAATTTAGAGAAATTAAATTTACAATTATGCCCTTAATTTTTTTATAAGCAATTATATCCTTAATTGTCATAAAAGTTTTAAATGAGACATTTTTTTAATAAAATGTGAAATTTCAGGGGGGCCCAATGCCCCCTTGGCTCCTATGTAGATCCGTCAGTGCAAGCACATCATTAGACTCGGTGAGTTTCCGTACTTGTTCTGGAAAAATAGTTTTAGAAAAACAACTAATTTTCTATTTGGTGGCAATAATTGGAAAATATTTGTTAATATTTATTATATAATAAAAAATATTACTATTCCTTCAATAAAAAATAAAATATTTATTATATCCAAATTTTATTTTTTAATTATTGTAAGAAAATAATAATAATAATAATAATAATAATAATAATATAAATTTTATGGTGATCTTCCGGTGATTGGTAATTGGTAGTCGGTGGTAGCCGATGATAATCAAAAGTCATTATAAGTGATTGGAATATTAAATACTATATATTTATATGATTTTAATAATTATTTTGTAGTTTTAAAAGTTTAGGAAAATGACTTCCACTTTTTAAAAGAGGAAGTCATTTTTCTAAAAATGGCTTAATTTTCCATTTTATTAGTAAAATATTTTTCATTGACTAATTTTTCTAAGTGCTCCAAACACTGAAAAAATCAAAAAATATTTTCATTGATTAGTTTTTCTAGGCACCAAATGCATGTATTTTTTTTTATTGATAAGACATTATAAATCCCTCATACAATGAAGGTTTAGAAAAAGCCAAGAGAAAAAAATCATTAAGAAAATAATAGGAAAAATATTTTGGATAAGTGCATTTTTAGACGTTTATAGTTTATTTAGTTATAGTGAACTATCAAATTTAGCCTATTTTAAAAATCTAACATTTTGATCCTATATTTTTTGATTTAAAATAAATAATTTTAATTAAATTGAAAATGACATATACCATGTCTCAAAAGTTAGAGTTTAGGATTTGTAAATTTTTCATATTCCCGTCATTAAAGAATCATTCATTTTTTTACCTCAAAGGATAAGCGATTACTAATTTTGAAGACATGTAACTTAAAAATTAGCTTTGAATGTATCATTTTCAATTTCTCTAAAATTATTATAGCAAAAAAAAAAGAATTAAAATATTAAAATTTAGAATGAGACTGAATCTGGTAGTCAACAGGTTATAAATCAGGCATTTTTATATAATTGTGATATTCTTAAGGTTACATGAACAAATATATGAAGAATTAATTGTCCTTAAAGGCGTTTGGTTCATAGAATGGAATAGAATAACAATTCTATGGCACTAAGAATAGCAATTCTTTACATATTGTAAATAATTGATGTTCCATGAAATTGGAAAATTGCAATCTTATGGGATGAACAAAATTAAAAAAAGATCAATTTCATATCAAATAACTATTTTTTTTTTATCTAATTACTCTCTAAGAATTGCAATCTTATTTATCGATTTTTTTCATCATCAGGTTCTCAAGTTTTTCCCATGATTCCTTCTGGTGTTGGTGAAATTTTAACTCTACTTGGTGGTGGTGCATTATTATATGGAGTTTGTAAAGAGGTATACAAGTTTGTTGAACGCACAACTTCTTATTCAATGAGTCTGAGAGAAAACTACGAATCCTTACTTAGGGAACTCCAAATCCTTCTGGGTTTTAGGAATGAAATCCAGCAAACCATCCGTTCACATCCGGAGATTAATCACAGGGACATTTACAATAGTTGGAATAATCAGGTGCAACAGATTGTACGCAAAGTGAGACACCTGCTTGCAAAATATGAGCATACAAGAAAAGGTTTCTATTTTAGTAGATCAAAGCTCAGCAAACAAATGGTCAAGTTGAATCTGAAAGTTATTGGACTTAAACAAGAAGCTAATGATTTATCAAGATTATTACCTTCTATCTAGATGGTATTGCGTGTCTACGTAACTTGTTTAATTAATTTCATGCGAGTGTGATTAGAGTTTGAATCGAAATTAAAATGAACAGTTTTATATAGATACCTGTTTGCATAAATATACACAATAAACTACTTCTATAATAAATAATAGATACTTGTTTTACGTTTGAGATTCACTTTTTATAAATATTCTAGACTGAATACATATTTTCACCCCTAAATTTTATATGATTGACCTATTTCACTTCTCAATTTTATGATTAACCATTCAACATATAAAATTTTGATTTTATATCAATTTCACTTCATTTTTATTAGATAATATTGCATATAGTTTATTTCATTCTCTTTTTTTTCACATTAATGTAATTTTTATAACTTTAAATTTAGTGTGTGATAGATAAAATAATTAAATTTTATATATGTAATAGGTTAATTGAGTGTGCTTTTGGTGTGTAATAAGTAAAAGTTGAAACTTTATATATTTAATAGGTTAATTTTAAAGTTTATAGGTGTAATAAGTTAAACATGTAAAGTTTGGGGTGCATTTAAGAATTTTTTCCCCTACATGTACTAACACATATATGTGTCTTAAGAGGGATGATAGGCCCCACCCTCAAAAAATTTCTATTGAAGTGTTGCGATATAGCCTCCAGGATCCATTTTCTTTTAGAAGACTGCATGATCCACCACCAATGTGGAGAAATATTTATAAAATTATCTAATTAAATTTATCTATCTAATTCTTTCTAAGTCACTATATATAAATTATAATCGCTAAACAGTTTTTTTTACTTCAAAAAGGTATTCAATTTTTAAGAATATTTCTTTATATATATATATATATATATATATATATATGGACATGATTTTTTTTTATCGAATTTCAATTGGTAGCCACTTGATATAATAAAATTGATATTTAATGAGTTTAAAGAAACAAATTGAAATTGATTAATGACTTTAAAGAAAGGAATTGATAAACTTAAAGTTAGTGACCACAGAACTTAATCCCCTATGATTATATATCATCTTTTATTTCATATACTATATATATGGAACATGTGAAATGATTTTCTTACAGCTAATGAAATATATGGTAACGTAATAATCAATATATATGTTCGATCGATCAAATGAGAGCATTGGATCATAGTCTGACATTTACTGTGTCATGACAGAGACATGTCTGAGTTATTAGTTAAAAGTATACAAAGACATAAGAAGTGTAGTTGATGAATTAAAATATTACAAGAAAAGTCTGGACAAACATTATGAAAAGTTGAAGAATGAGCTGAAAAAGCTTTCTGCAAGACAGACTGATTTATTAGCAAAACCATTCAATTATTTCAATAAACCGAAAGTAACGTTACGAAGAGAAAAAGAAAAGCAAAAACCATCGTTCTTGCTGGAAATTCTGAGCACCCATTAATCCATTTAACAGTAACACGCACATTCCTGAAATGAACAGCAGGAAGATAATTAGAAGATGAAATTTTCACAAAATCAATAGTTTGCAAATTGAAGATAAAAATTGGTAACTCAATTAATTATTCCAATGAGGCTAAAAGTGAAAGTACATACCACATAATTTACTCAAACTTCTTGATTTCCTCAAAAACGCCATTCCAATAATTTTGCCGAGTGCTCTCCCACTTCATGAGTTCTTGCCACCATCTCTGTTCACCCTTAATCTTCCTTAGGCTCAGATTGAAATCCCTGATAATAGGAAGGCTCTTCAGATTCCAGCAGTAGCGAAAAGTCATCAATCCCAGTTGTGATGAAATAGGCAAACCATTGGAAATGCTTTCCAAATTTGGTAAGAAATGAAGTGACATCCTCTTCAAGTTAGGGAGAAAGCATTTGATCTCAACCTCAGGGCCATCAGAGCTTATTAAGCTTGTGATTTCGGGGCAATCATCAATTGTGAGCTCTTCAAGATTAAAGAAATCAGATTGCAATCTTGGAGTGAAGATGGTGGTCAGCTCTGGACATGTACGGAGAGTCAAGTACTCAAGCGAATAGAAACTATGACTGTTGACTGGCCCTTGCCAAATGGATTTTAAACTCTTCACATAACATATGCATAGATATTCAAGTGAGAAAAGAAAAGGCTTTTCTTCAGTAAATGACTGCATTTCAATTTGATCTCCATCTACGATTGCTTGAAGCTCATTGCACTCCCCTGCTACACAGCATTCTAAATTCAGCATGTTTTTACTGCCAAATTCAGACAATGTTCTAACAGTTGAGTGACGGTCCAAGAAGAATGCATTGGCATATTTAAGCACCTTTTTTGTATCTTCTGGAACACCTTCACCATTGACATACTTCAAGTACCTGTCATATCGTTCTAGCTCGAACTCCGTATCACGTAGCACTCGAGATATGACACGTTCGATGATATGACCAACAGTAACTTTGAAAGAGGAAATTGGAGATGAAAATTTTGATGTGATATCTTCGTCATCCCATTTGAAGTAGCTCAAAAATTGCACCTTGGGAAAGTGTAATTTAAGAGTGCTTAATTTGGGCAATTTACTAACTTCAGAAATAATAGCTTCAACAGATGCAGTCCACCGTTTGTATCAGGATCGACATCAAAGCTTAATTCTTCTAGTTTTGACAGAGATGGTACGACTCCACAAGGTATCATTGAACCTGCCTTCTTTGATCTCCTCTTACTCGTAGGTTCGAAAAATGACACCTCCAAGCTTGTGAGTTTTGTTAATTGTCCTACCTCAGTGGGAAGATACATGATCTTGGTCCCTTCAAGATCAAGTATTTCGAGCTGTTTAAGTTCCCCAATTTCAGGTGACAATGTCAGGATAAGATTACAATTGTTTAGAAACAACCTTTTAAGGTTGACCAACCTGAAAAGAGACTCCGGCAAAGATCTGATGGAAGTTCTTGACAAGTTCAGGACTTGGAGTGCTGGCATATTATCAAAAAATGGAGGTACAGCTCTTAATTTATAGTTTCTTTCAAGAAAAAGTGCTTGGAGTTTGTGGCAACTTAGATTCTTGGGCAATTCAGATATTTGATTATCCATTAAATAAATCTCTTTCAAACTTCCCCATTCTTCAACATTTGGTGGCTGTTTTAACCCCATGCTTCCCTGTATAAGAAATAATATACCTTCTTCAACTGGAATGATATACTCATGTAATACACAATGAATTTTCTAACGCATCTTGACAAAAATTGAATTCTCCATGCTCTTCAATAGATTAAAATTCACAAGAGTTTTGAGCATTTTTTCGCCGTAGTCATGTCCGTCAATTAAGCCATCCTCTATCTAGATTTATATCAACAATTCTGTAGCAATCCATCCTTTTTCATAACAAAGAACATAGCTTTTCAAGCATTCCCTTATTTTATCATCCTGCTGACATTGATAGATAAATTTCAGCATGTTTCAATTGCTTTTCCCCAAATAGAAGTATCATAAACATCTCTCAACGCTGCTGCCATTAGGAGGATCGCATCTGAGTGGTAACAGCACAGGGTAACAACCACGTCTGCCAGAGGCTGAATGCTTGGAGAATCAGCTACTTCACCGACATTAATTCTCATGAAATAATTCCCATGAAAATAAATCTTCTAGCCTTCTCTTCAAGTCCAATACCATTTCAATGCATACGTCCTCTGATCTAGATGTCAAAACTATCTTGCTACCACTTTCCGGAGTGGGCTCTGGGATTCGAACCTCTTGCAGACTAATAAACTGATGAACATTATCCAAAATCAACAGAAATTTTATACACTGTAATCTTCTCCCAATAGAGTTAATATCTTTGATATGATGTGAAGGTATTTGCAGTTGGACACTTGTCAGATTCCACATATTTCGGGAACAGTAACCCAAATGATGCATTCAAACATATTTGTTACCACCATTTGACTTTTCAAGGCTTGTACAGAAGTTGTTTTTCCTATCCTTGCTCTTCCATAAATCCCAATCTTTCCCACATCAGATTTTCTAATGTGTTCCATGACTTTGTTCACACTACGATCAATTTTAGTATCGTTTCTTCCTCTTGGCGTACTGGGCATCCGGCATCCCCTTTTTCAACCGGAGCCTCATGTGATATCCCAAATAAAAGACCAGCCATTGGCAGATCAGTTGTATAGCTTTGCTCTAATGATGTTTTTCTCAATTTGGTGTCATATGAATTCTTTTTCATAACTTTCATAAAAGCTTTTGCCGGGGCAGGTAATTCCGTTCGCTTAAAATCAGTGTTACCTGGAACGCGGCACGTTTTGGTTCATGGTACGTGTGGACACACGGGTTTTTTCGTGCCTAAGGTGTGCCTAATGATAATGGCGAGCTGACTCACTAAATTAGGATTTAGCTTTTTAGAAAAACGTGGAGTCGCTACCTGAATTGCAATTGGGACACTGAGTGACGAGTAAGACAGGTTGATTCCTTTGGATTTTCCATCCGTCATTACTCCAGATTATTCTGGGTTCTGAACGAGTCCTCCATTCTAGGCAATTCCACATTTAATTAATTAAAGTGGTAATTATTTCCTACATAGACATACAATATAAAGCGATAAACATCTAGAAAATAATATGGCACTGGTAAGGATGAATGATCGTCTCTTTTTTTTACATTAGTTCCGTTTAATTAGTCCTAATCGATTGAGTGCAGTTGTATTTGGTGGGTTGCTACTTATTTTAATTTAGTATGCCGAGTGGATTATTTCCTTATTTATTTACAGGTAGAACATCCACAGTTGGTTTCTAACCCATGCATTTTTGTTTATTTTTTAGTTAATGTTTGCGCATTAGTTTATTATTGAATTACTCGGGATAATTATAGCAAAAATACACATACACTCTTAAAGAAAGGAAAGGAGAAATGATTTTCTACCATTTATATTGTACTGATTATTGGGTTTAATTATTATCAACCAATTTGTTTATTTAAAGATTTATTTTGAGTGATTAATAGAACTTCAAATAGGGTCAGAAAACCTTATTGATCGACTAATCGGTCCCAGAGAGGACAGACCAGTCGACTTTGAACCTTTGGTTCAGTCTTCATTTTCGATCCAAACCTTTCCTTGCGTGGCCCATGGGTGAAGCCATGGCCGGAACTTCAAAAATCCGGTCGGACCTTTGATCATTGTCCAGGCCGAATTCGTTGATAAATTCCAGGAGTAGGACAGTCCGGATGTATCTCAATCATACGTACGAATGGCTGGAGATTCGAACGGATGTTGGTGAAGATCTAGACGGACATGTGATCAGATGGCCAAGTCTTCAACTCGATTTTTGACCTATTAATTACATATTTTCTTAAACAAAGTACATGGTATGGAGAACAAGGTTCTAAGGAACCTATAGGAAGTCTAAAACATCAAATACAAAGGACTTCTAAAAGTTATGGAATTTAGGGATCCATGGACATATGGATCCGTTTCTTCATATTTTAGTCTTTAAACTTTATTTTCTTCATGTCTTTAGCATCTTTACACCCTCAGGAGGTCATGCATACGAACAGAGATAAGAAAATTTTAGTTATAGTTGAAAGTGTAAGGTTACAGGAGCTAGAACATTAAGACAACAATAGAAATATATAACCAAACCATTGTTTTATGATGTATGGATGCTTGAATGATGCTTTTCAATAATCCTTTTACCGTAAATTTGTTATTTTTGTTGCGGAGAATCTAATGATGATGAAGTTCTCCTCCCTCCTTTCCTCTCTTTTCCTCCTGCTTAAGGTTTTGTTATTGTTGTTGGTTTCTATAACTTGCAAGTTGTGGAAAAAATGCATCCCCCCTATTGAGGTGTTAATGCATGGTATTTGTAGTCCCAGCATATTAGAGCATGTAAGCTTACTACTATACTGTCTAACCTCTGCTCACCAGATGAATATTCATGATTACCTAGGGCCTACTGATCTGTCACATAGCTCCGACAGAATGATTGTCCAAGGTCCGGCCGGACCTTTGCTTAAGGGTTGGTCTCCTTCTTCTTAGACCTGTAAAGCCTATTTATAGTGTTGCCAATGATCTGGACGGACCATTGATTCTCCATACGGATCTTAAAAGGTTGTCAGGATGTTCACTTGGCTTTCAGTATGGGCTTAGAAGGACGTATCTGCTTTTAAGTTCAAGAATTAGCTTCAAAGACCTAGTATCTAAAATTCTAGTGTCTATAGTTTGCCCCCGCTTTGTCGGAGCTTAGGAACAATCAAGTGGATAAGCGATCGACAAAGCAGACATGTTAATGGATATGATCCTAGAGACAAATAGTTATTGCTATGGTGTTTGGAGGACAACCTTCCCCCGCGTTTGACAACTTTGTAGCTACCCCTAGGCTTGGGAGATAACCTACTCCCAAGACAAATGTAGTACTTGCTAGGTTAGACTAGACTCAAAATTTTAGGTCTTCAAGGCCCTAAAAGATTTCGGGACTAGCCCGGGTAAGCCTAGGATGCTCTTGGTTCCGTTAGCTATGATTCTAAGATTGAGGTGCCTAAGAAGATGTCGGGACTGGTTTGGGAAAGTCTAGGATGATCTTGGTTCCGCTAGACTAGAAATCTAGATCTACGGCACTTTAGACAGTCATCGGGGTTTTACTCGGAAAGCCTAGGACACCTGTATGGTCAATCTAGATGAGAAATCTAGATCAACGACAATCTAGATGGACGTTGGGATTTACTCAAAAAGTCTAGGACACTATATGGTCAGTCTAGATGAGAAATCTAGATTAACGGCAATCTAGATGGACATCAGGATTTACCCGAAAAGTCTGTGACACTATATGGTCTAGACGAGAAATCTAGATCAATGGCAATCTAGATGGACGTCAGGATTTACCCAAAAATTCTAGGACACTGTATGGTCAGTCTAGATGAGGAACTGGAATTTATTTGCTCTGATGTGGTGTCGGGGTTAACCCAGATAAGACTAGGATGTTGGTATCCTAAAAGGTTGGATGATTTTGTTTGGAGTTGCTCACTGCAGAGTTTTTAGGTTTTACAGTTGATAGATCGTGTCCTAATCCTACTGTTTTGGTGTTGGTTCACCGGCTAGTCCTGTCTCTGCACAGTCAAGCAAAGGCCTTAGAGGTGGGGTGTGATCCCCGTAAACCCTCCGATGCCTAAGTCAATAGAGTGTTTGCTAAGTAAAGTGTATAAAGGGTCAAGTGAGAGATCAATTACCTTTCTTGGAGGGTCCTCCTTAGCTTATATAGTAGTTAGGGTAGGGAAACCCTGGTGTGCCTCGCATTCCTTTTATGCTCTTCGGGTGAGCATGATGGGCCTGCTTAGGTCCAATACAATGGTAGACCATCACTACTCCCCCCAAAAGAAGTCTCAAATTATTTATAACTTGAAATGGTTGCTTATTCGTACTTCATGCCACGCTATGAAGCCTGGGAGTGGCACAGCGAGGGATGTATCCACTTTCTGTGAAATAACAGGTCTATCTGTGAATCCTCGAGGAATCGCAAATAGGTACTATGAAACATGTTATCTATGCGATACCTATAGGAATCGTAGTAAAAATATATGTTAGATTTTTCATCCATGCGAATCCTATTGGTATCGCTAGGTGCATATATCTTGATAGGGAACAAAATGTATTCCTATGCGAAGTCTCTGTGTCTTGTAATAAGGATATTTTCAAGGATATATCACTGTGCGAATCCTCTAAGGGTTGCCGTAGAGAAAATCTTGACAGGATTATCACTATGTGAAGCCTCTAGGGGTCACACTAAGGTACACGCTCTGGATTATTAATGTACGAAGCCTCAAGGGATCGCAGTAGAGATAAACTCTCTAGCAGGAGTAACACCATGCGAAGCTTCTAGGTGTCGCAATAAAGGAATCTTATGGCACAGGTTTCTCTATGCGAAGCCTTTAGATGTCGTGGTGAATGAATATGAGAAAATCATAGTGTGCGAAGCCCTGTGACTTATGGATATAGGCATTTGGTTGGCTTCACCATACCAAGGTGACCTCTTAACTCTGCGAAGCCTGGTCTTGTCGGCTGGTGTTTCTTAATTGGTTAATTATGTTTGGGACGATTCATTTCTTATGACATCTGTATTGGAGACGGTTGGGATGCCCATCCAGTTGTCCGCTATCTTTCTCGTATATCGAGGCATTAACTCCCTCGTTATGAAAGGACCATCGTGCCCTTGCATATTTGAAATCCAAGGGCCAATATTGTTTCCCGCCCAAGGGTAAGTTGGTCCTTGGATTTTCTCTTGTTGCTATATAGGTTTGTGTTATTTTCATTTGCACGTTCTACTTTCTCTCTCTTGATTTTGCTCTTACTTCTCTCTAGATTTTGCATTTGTTTACCTTTGCTAAGAGTTTGGAACTAGGCTTCGCCTGTAGACTTATGTGCTTTGCTCAGTTGCTCCCTTTTCACACTTCTAATAAGGTTAGTATAGCTATGTTTGTTGAGTATCCCCTAGTCGATGCCCCAAGCCTGGATGAACTTGCCAACTTCCAGAAGGCATTAGATGAAGTTAGGGCGAAGCCTTCCACCGTCGCATCTAACTTGGTTGGTTTTGACAACATTAGGGCTTGTTATAACTTGCCTTTAGGTTATAGATTTGTAAGGCCATCAGTGGACGATAGGGCAACTCAGGATTTAGGCTCAAACATACTTTTTATTTTTACTGCTCAGTTGGATGTGGAACTGCGAATCCCTCTGGATGAGCCATTCCTTGCTGTGAACCATGTTTTTGGGATCCTGATTTTGCAGTTGCATCCTAATGCCATCCAAACCCTTCTGGGTTATAAACGTCTTTTCCTTGAGAATGGGCTAGAGGGTAACCTTGAAAATTTTAAATAGCTTCGGTAGGTGAGGCCTAGATTTTTTCTTTTCTGTGTCGCCTCATGGCAATTGTAGAATTTTTTTAAGGTCTTCCAGGTAAAGTTTATGATATTTGTAAAGCCTTTGTTATTGTAGAGCACAAGTCAGCCTTTGTTGGCTTGCATCGCAATTATCTAGCAAAAGCTAGAAATTTTAGGTTCTTTTTAGAAAATGCCTTAAAGGCGTCTGTATCTAAGCTCGTTAGCTCACTTTATAATAAACCAGTAGATGTAATTCCTGTAGTTTGAAGGTACTTGGCTGCGCAAGCCAATCCCCCTCCGCTAGCTCTTGTGCGACACGAGTAGGAAGCATCATCTAATAATGCCGACGCTGCCATGTCGCGGCATGGTAATGCTTTCATCCATGGTTTTTTAACTTTCTTTTTTTTCAATATGTGTAGATGGATCTCACTAATGGTTTTGGTGACGTGCTTTTGCCTCCTGTAGCGGAGAGTGGATCAAAGAAGAGGACTCGCAAGTCTGCCTCTTTCCAAGGCTCTAAAAAGAGAAATAAAGTGGGTGATGCCACTACTCACGAAGGGTCAGTTGATAAGTATCCTGAAGTCATCGTGGAGACAGATGTGGCTCCGTGAAACCCTTCAGTCTCTGACACTCCTTTGCTTTCTTCTCGTATTGGAGGGGCGAGTGCTAGTTCGTTGGCTCTCACTTTAGTTCCTGAAGATGGATCCTCAATCCCCCCCGGAGCTTACCAGCCTCGATCCTGGGTCCACTATGAACGAGCATGGCCAGCCTTCAAGCTCGTATAATTGGTTGAAGAAGCATCGCTACACCGCATCGGTTGAAAACGACCAATGTTCGAAGAGGATCAAAAGGGTCCTGGCATTGCCTAAGGATAGCACGTGTGTCACTGATCATCATCCTCATAATGCTGTTGGCTAGGGCATATTCCATCTGGTCTCCGTAAGTATGCCTGCTTTACCTGCCTTTCCCTTTAGTTGGCTTTTTCTATTCTAAGTAAAAATTTTACTCTTTATTGCAGGCTGCGCAGCATTTACTTAGACTGGAGCACTTCCAGTCTCGCATTGCCAGGGAGAATGGTATTAATGCCACGGAGCTGGAGAAAGTCAAGGGTGACTTTGAACTTTCTGTGAAGGCTTGCACGGAGTTGGATGATGCCAATAAAAACCTTCTTTCAAGCGACTAGGCTATGTGATAGAAGCTGGCATTGCTTAAAGAAGAGAATAAGAATTTGAAGCAACGGGTCGAGGATCGCTACCAGACCATTGCATCCAATCATGGCGACTTGGGCAGAGCAAAAAAGATATACAAGGAGTGGGGGAGTCGCTATTGCCAAGCCTACAAGGAAACTTGCTTGAAGAAGATCAAGCTTCTGGATCCCACCTTCAAAAAATCCCTTCTGGATATGGAAGAGAGCGAAGCCTCGGCCTTATCCAAAAGATGCTTTGCTAACGCTGTTAAGAAGAAGGATTGGAATGAAGATATGGATGGTGGCTATCTTCCTACTTCGAATGTGGAAAGCTCTAGCGACTTCGAGGAGCCTGGCGATGAGGATGCTGAGCCCCAAGGAAAGGAAGTCGACGTGGCAGTCGAGATTGTGACTGAAGAAGAGGATGCACAAGCTAATGATTCGAGTTTAAATGATAATAATGCGGGGCAGGGTTAGCCTTGTCAATGTACTTGAACTTTTTGTTCATCTTTTTATGTTATTAATGAAAATATTAGTTTCTCTTCTTGTGCTATCTTTTTGCATCATCGATCCCTTTCTCGGGTTTGGGTTAATTCAATTTTATATTAATTTTAGATTTTGTACTTTACAATAGTAAACGAGATGATTTAAGCTTCGCATAATACCTATAGCGACTTAAGGTTCGCCTATGCTTGTAGCCATTGCTTATGTGATGGAGCGTTTGGGATTCACTTATTATGTTATTTTCTGGTTTCTTTGCCAAAGATATCTTGGCTTTTTTTAGTGCTTACTTTAATTTGCGACGTGAAAGATTGGCAACTCCTTTAAGGTTCGTAGGAAAAGCTATGATAGCGGAGCCTGTTGGCATTGATTTTGTCACACACTAGCTGTATTGTTTTGACTTGTTGCCTTATTTCTTTTGGTTGTATGCTATGTTACAGGGTGAAGTCTAGTTAGTGACACAATATTTTATTGAGTTTATTGAGCAATGCCTATTTGGTATGAGACCTTGTCTCGTCTGTGCTTATAAGGTGAAGCCTAAGTATCCGAGATTCGATCTCGTTTTATTTATATGGCGAAGCCTAGTGCGAGATCCTGCCTCGTCTTATGGCCTAGGCAATGCTTATGTGCTACGAGTTTTATGCTTCGTCTTATCGAGTAGGCGAAGCTTGTGTATGCGAGATCTTGCCTCATTTTTATTTATAGGGTAAAACCTGTGTGTGTGAGTCATGGCTTGTTTTGTGTTATACGGTGAAGCCTGATGCAAGATCCTATTTCATCTTATGGCCTAGGCGATGCCTGTGGAATGCGAGATCTTGTCCTGTCTTTATGTTTGTAGGGTAAAAAATGTGTTGTGCGAGTCATGGCTCGTCTTGTGTTATACGGTGAAGCCTGGTGTGAGACCCTGTCTCATCTTATGGCCTAGGTGATGCCTATGGAATGCGAGATCTTGTCCCGTCTTTATGTTTGTAAAATGTCAAAAAGTCACTTCCTAGGCCTTCATTAAGATGACTCTTTATGGTGGCTATATCGCCTTACATTCATGCCTTCTATTGGTAGTACTTCCTAAGCAGCTCCGCATTCCAAGTCCTTGGTAGTATAGATCCATCCATATGGGCCAGCTTATAAGCTCCTTTTCCCACTACTGATACCCCCTTGTACGGTCTTTCCTAGTTTGGGCCGAGTTTGCCAGTTCCAGCTTCCCCTTTGCCTACGTCTGCTCTTCTCAATAATAAATCATCCACTTTGAATTGCTTGAGTCGCACCTTTCTATCATGATATGATGTCGTCTGCCTCTAGTATTCCTCTGCCCTGTATGCTGCCTGCTCCCTTCTTTCTTGCAGAAGGTCGTTGGCGAGCCTAATGCTTGCTTCATTTTCAGCTTCATTGAAATTGAGTCTCCTCCATGTTGGGGTTCCTACTTGCACCGGTATCATTACATCCATTCCATAGCCGAGCCTGAACGGTGACTCATTGGTGCCTTTCTTTGGAGTAGTTTTGTATGCCCACAAGACATTGTAGAGCTCCTCTACTCATTCTCCCTTCTTATCGCTCAACCTCTTTTTCAGGCCATCTAGGATGGTTCTATTGGTAACCTCTGTGAGCTCGTTTGTCTGAGGATGCTATACTGAAGTGAACCTCAAGCCAATCTACAAACCTTCACAAAATTCCCTAAACTTCCCATTATCGGTTACCAGAGTGTGGGGTATCCCAAACCTGCAAATTACTTCTCTTTTGAAGAATTTTTCAATCTTTGCCTCGGTGATGGTTGATACTGCCTCTGCCTTGACCCATTTGGTGAAATGATCGATGGCCACTATTGGAAACTTCCTCTACCCCGATGCCATGGGAAAAGGGCTAAGGATGTCCATACCCCATAAGGCGAAAGGCCAAGGACTTCCTGTCGGGGACATGGGGTGAGCAGGCTTATGACTTATCTTAGCAAACCGCTGGCACTTGTCACATTCTTCTACCATTCTAGTTGCATCTTTTGCAATTGTAGGCCA
>CANYLF010395699.1:0-10922 GCA_948193215.1 Bocquillonia castaneifolia
CCCCCCCCCCCCCCCCCCCCCCCCCCCCCCCCCCCCCCCCCCCCCCCCCCCCCCCCCCCCCCCCCCCCCCCCCCCCCCCCCCCCCCCCCCCCCCCCCCCCCCCCCCGTTTCAAGTATTCTCTTTGTATTCATGATTCCAGATCACAAAAGCCTCACATGTGCAAGTCTCCAATCCAAGTGGAGAATAAAATGACTAGAAAAGCAGATGGGAGAAATTACAGGGATAATATTAACATAATAATGCTACAGCTGAATAATAACAACAGCCAGGAAGAGCTGATCGAACAAAAATTCCTGGACTTCTCTGTACTCTCAACACTAGATGTCTTATAAACACTCAGTAATATATCTACTAAAAGCCTCGAGAAAGCAAAAAATCCAAAAAATAAGCATATGATAAATACTGCAATACCCTTATTATCCATAGATATCTGATTTTTCCTAACCTCTTCAACCATTGACCTGCAAAAAATTGGATATCTATTAGAATAAGACTTGCATGAAAACAAGAAAACACTGAATCATGCAACAGTCAAATAGTTGAGGGAGAGTGAGCTCACGAAACCAATGATGATTTAAAAATTAATAAAAATATAAGAAGCTTCCAAAAATGGCTAGTAATCCCCTTGGTATTCACCAATAATAGCAAGACATATTCTATGTCAGAAGAGAGCACTTGTCATTTTGTAATAATACAAGATAAAAAAAATCCTCAACAGAGGTGTTCTAGCCAAAACCAACAACATCTCACTAAATCATCTTCTTTTTGAGATCTAATTACAGGTGCCAGAGTGAAGTGTAAAGTGGAACAAAATCCACACAAACTATCATGTAAGATTACATCTTCATTGTTCCTTAGCTTTATTTTAGTAACTATCTAGAAAGATCAACAATTCCCACAGGCTATTAAGGAGGCCCCCACTCCCCACCTTTCTTAAACAGGCACCAAAAATTATGTCATATACTATCTCACACATACATATTTTTTTCTTTTTTATTATGTCAATAAGAGAACAAGGATAATTACTAGTATATCTTCAGAGAGTGCTTTTGTCAATGAACTATTATCTACAGCAAATATATGTGCCAAAAAATATAAGTTTATCATTAAGGAATGGAAGTAACCTGAGAGCAAAATTATCCTGGAGGAGATTATCCATTTGAGTAGAAACAAGGGATTTCCAAGAAAGAAGATCATCAACATCTTTAGCCTGCAAGAGGCAACAATGCATGAAAAACTTTCTAAATTGCAAGACAGGTTAATAGAGCAAAATGAAAAGAAAAAGAATTGCAAGTTGAGAATTTCACATACCATGATTTCCTTGCTGTCAAGGAGATTCTTTATGTCGGATCTGATTTTCTGTAGAAGTGCATCTTTCACACCTAAATCTTTGTCAAATCCTTTAAAAATATCGCCATATCTGTGATTCAACTCTTCCAAGTATCGTTCTAAGACAGATAAACTTAAGTCCAGAGTACGAACTTTCCGCATTAATATTTTAAGAACAGTATCCCCAGGCATTCTGCCTCCTTGTTGTTGGCGAATTTCATCCACTGGTTTCGGTACTTTAAGCTTTGGAACTTCATGTCTTGAATTTTCAACTGAAGTGGCGGATCCCATTTCCATGCAACGTTCTTGATCGCAATTATCAACCTGGCTAGACTCTGATTGGGAGGATGACGGTTTCTGATCACTAGTTTCCTCTTTAGGTACAAATACATTATTTTGTACAGATATCAAATCTTCCAACATCCGCTCCACAGCATCAACTCCAAAAACTTCAAGAATACTTAGGGTGCAGTAAAACTCTGAGCCATAATGGCTCAGAAGATTAAGCTTTAGATATCTAACCCATTGTGGTTCCTGCAGAGAAAACCTCTGAGCAAGCTTAACATTGGCAGCTGTATAATGACCAAGCCTGATCCATGAATCAGTTGGATAAACCAAGCTTCCAAGAAGTTCAAAATCTTTTAAATTAGAAGAATGATGCTCGAAATTTGCTAATTCAATTGTATCTACTAATGTTTCTTCTGACAGCTCTATGACAACAAATTTCCCTTCAGCAGAGCATGGATTTCGAAGGTACTTGTCCTTGTCTTTCCCTAAGATATTGGAGGCTCCCTTTGCTTCCTTATTAAAAGCCAGTACCTTAGCTCCCTTCGATGCAGAAGCATAATTGTACTCTTCACCCTCTGGGTCTACTCTATGAATTACACCTCCAGCTTGATCAGTTCCCGATTTACTTTTAGAGCTGAACGCTCTGCTTTTGAATTCATCAAGACTAAGGGGCACAGAATGCAAAAGTTTTTCAGTCTTTGGACCATTATTTTCAAAATTCACATCTGAATCAGAGTTTGCCTGAGGTTTCTCAGAAATAAAGGGATGCTTTACATTTCCTTCACTGCTAAGTAACCCATCACTGGAACTTCTGGTTTCAGTGCTTTCTGTACACAAACTTTCATCTGAAGAGACAGAACCAATTTCGTTTAACTGATTTTTCTCCGGGGAATCAGAAAGTTGGCAAAAACCCACAGTTTCTTCATTTGGAGTTGATATTTCAACTGCAAGCTCTGCAGATTCATCTAACAAAGAAACAACAAAGAAAGGCTAGTGAGAAGCTAGGGATATGCTTGGGTTAAAGATGAAGCATTCAAACAAAAATAGGTAAAAAAAAAATTCGAAAGAAAAATACTAGAAGAAGAAAGAACCAAAAGGAAAAAAAAAAAAAGAAGAAGAGAGATATGATACCATTAGTACCCAAAGAAAAGGCAACTTTCGGGTTGTATGATTTCAAAATTTTCTTCATCATGTGTTGCACTTTATAGCAACAGCCAGTAGGAAATATGTATTTTAATGAATTTCAAGATAAAAAAATTATGCAAAGTCTTTGTAAGAAAATACAAAAACAATAAGAGACGACACAAAGGGAATCATAATATCAAAGAACAAGATCATTTCCAAAGCCTAAGATAGTCAGACAGCTATCTGCTCTTCCATCATGATTTATAAGGGAATTTTGCACAAATAGAGATAATTAAGATAAATCAAATCAGACAAACATCAAATATTAAATTAGCAAAAGAAAATGCTCCATCATTGAACAGAAGAACCAGCACACAACGATCACAAACAGATGATAATAAACATAAAATTGAAAAGCATTTGAAAGCAATATTTGAATGATGACAAGATCTAAAGCATATCTAATTAAAAACTTGTCAGCCAGACATTTATGAAGAATATTTGATTAAGAGCATACCTCTATAGCCATCACCCTTGCTGATCCATATACTGAAGAGAAAGAAAAGCCCCCACAAGACAATAAACAAAGAAACCTTGCACAAATGATTTCTTCCAATAAAAATACTCTTTCCAAAAGCTCTTCTTTGCAGAAGAGCTCTACGTGATCTCTGCATCGCACATCAATCCACCACACAATATTACCAGCCAGTTAACAAAATAAACAACAAATCACCCTGCAATAAACATCAAAAAACACTTGCCTTTAATACCACAATACTACCAAATCAGAGAGTCAAAACCCTATGACAACACTAACAGGGCAAATCAAAAGGGTATCCTTGAAATAAAGAATTAAGTGCTACTTTAACTTAAAGAAACAGCTAAAGTTAATAGCAAATCAAATTTAGCAAACTGGGTATTGCATATAATTGAGCAACAAATAGTAACAAAAACTTAAAATTGCAAAAGAGAGCAAGAGGTAGATTATAAGCAATCCAATAAAAAAATAAATGAAAAAAGGGACAAAAACATAACTTACACATCAAAATAACCAAATACCAACATCCAGCTCAAAAGAAACTATAATGGGTTGTCTCTAAATAGTCCAAAGAATTAATCTTTAGAGCATAGCAAAATAAAGAAATGGATCAAAAAATAAATAAAACTGTGAATTAACACAAAATAAAACATACCCAGATTAGAATTCAATCAATTATAGTAGATCGATCCATCCAATTATGAAATAAAATAACATGGGTGACCTGAAAATCCGGTAAAAGGGAGAAAAGTGTTAAAAGGACGAAGAATTGGGATTGGTGAAGAAAAGAAAAAGGAAACGGCGTAGTTGAAGAGGGCTGTTTTGTGTTGCCTGTGAATTGGTTTGGTTGCCGATTTTATATGCATAATGTCTCTATCTATGTTTGCTTAACGGATCTCTCTCTATTTGGTTTATTTGTTTCTTTATTTGTTTTTGTCTGAATTTGAATTTATCGTTTACAAAGAAGCCCCCACTTTTGTTTTCTCACATTGTTATTTACTTTATTTCTTTACATGCGAGATTGTATAATCAAAACATTTCTATAACTTATGAGATTTTCAATTTGAAATATATTTTATTTTTATTTTTGACATTTTATTTGAATTTTGGAAGAATTTGATCATTTTTTTTATCAAAGAGAAAACTGATATTAATCATTAAATCATAGAATCATGCATCTATACCATATCAAATGCTATGGAGCTTTTCACTCGATTAGACACAGAATAAACCGCCTTAATTAACAACTATATTCGCTGATCAAAAAATAAAAATAAAAAAATATTTCAAAAATAGATCTAAGAAAAATGAAACAGATCTATAATAAATCAATTAAACATTTATCATCTATATTAATATTGACAAAATAGGCTCGGTTCTGTGCACATGACTCCATTGTTAGCATTTTCACAGAGATTCATATCTCGTAGTATAGTATAATAATGAAATCTTCAATTGAAAGATTAGATCAAACTCTCACAAAAATGAGAAGATAAAACTCCCATTGAAGAGGAGAAACACAAAACTCTCATAAAGAGAGGAAAAAAAACTAAACTAATAGATCTATTAGATGGAAACATCCAATTTATTGTGAAAAAGTAAAGAAAATAAAAATCTAGAAGGGACTTATCATCGATGAAAGATTGACCGATGACAACCCCAGACAAAAATAAAAAAGAAGAAGAGTTTTGAGAGAGAGAAATGTGGCTATAATAGAGTTGACATTTTAAGAATTTGATCAATTTAAAAATAATCATCATATGTGATTTGAGAATATTATAAAATTACTTTAATTTTTATAGAGAGAATGAAGTTTCCCCCATTAATTCTAATCAACAAGATAGACTCGAGTTTAAATTTTTATTTTTATTTTCAATATTCAACCCCAGTTAGTTAGGCGATCTGTGAATTAATGTTGTTGCTCAAAAGTTAGCTAGGACAATAAAATCTGTGTTAGATTGTATCGAGTGGTGGGATTCTCCTCGCCTCTTCATTTTTGATAATTTGAATAACAAATAAAGTTATTCTCTCAAAAAAAAGTTCCAGCAGTACGTACTTTCGAGGATAATAAAATTGGGAGAAGTATGTTAAATTTATAACTTGATATAACTAAAAACTAAATTAAATTTATAAGTATTTTCATTTTAAATATTAAAATATTAAAATAATTTATATTTTTATTGCAGCAGAAAAATATAAAAATAATTAGATATAAGTACCATTTAAAAGTAAAAATAATTTTACTATTATCTAATGATTTGAAATAAGATTCAAGAGAATAAAAAATAACTATTATAATTATATAAAGTATTAAATAAATACTTAAAAAACCAATAACAATGTATATTTTAATTATAAGAATTTAAATATGAATCAGAATAAAAAAATAAAATAAAATTAAAAATAGAAATTATAAGTAGTTTAAAGTTAAAGAAAAACTAAATTGAAAAAGTAAGAAACTCAAAAAAAAAAAAAACTGTGCCATAGGATTGGATGTTTTTTCTCTTAAGGTTTTCTTTCTTTGACTGTATACTTAAGTGTGCGGAAGTCATTGAGTGGAAATACCATTTTTATCACTTCTTGTGACTTTTAATAAAAACACACCTTATAAAAAAAATGTGTACCTATTTAATTGAAAGTGGTATCAATTTTAATATATATATATATACAAAGATGATGATGATATTTAAGTATATTCACTTTAAAATCAATAGTTAAAATATTATCATCATCTTGTGTGTGTATTAAAATTGCCATGGTTTTGGTAGATAACGTGTTCCATTCCTGTTCTGTGTGTGTATTCTAAAAAAAAAGGCCACATTATGGTTGAGCCCTTGAACTCAGTGTGGTAGTCTTTCAGGATGTATGGGCCTGGATTAGACATTTAAACTCCCACATCGTTTAAGTAGAATGTGTGTTCGATAAATAGAATTTCACATCTATCAAAATTATCATAGTTTTGATAGATAACATCCTGTCCTGTGTGTATTTAAAAAAAGTTGTAAAGAGGATATATAGTCTTTTCTGGATTTCTTGCTTTTTCTTCTCTGAATACTATTAGTTAACTCTAGGACCTATATATATATATATATATATATATAACAAATAAACCCTGAAGTATAAATTATTTGAATGTTCAAGTTACCGACATTTGAATGTTCAAGTTACCGACATTCCATGTTAGTTGCTCATATTTATATTGGAAGACATATATATTATTTAACTGGCGGTATCAATTTCATGGGACTTGTACCAATTAGTTGTACTTGCCAACAAAGCACTCAAATTTTATAAAACTAAACAGCTCGCTTCCAGTTGTGGAAGGAAAAAAAAAAAAAAAAAAACTACTACTTGATTTTTTCTCTGGCAAGCTTTAACTATTATTTTTTCTCATCCGATCTCACTTTTTTTTTTGGTAGTTTTTCTTTCAATGTTTTTATTTACTATTCTGTCAAGATAGTTAAAGCTATATTATAAATTTATAATAACTCTAAAATAATATCAAATCCATGTATCAACATATAACATTAAAAATCAATATTATATTCAAATGAATGTTATATCCAATGTCAAATATATCATATATTATACTTAATGAGGTGTCAAATTAACATATGCTAAATTGGAAAATCAATCCATTTAATTAGAAAAGGCCTAATAGCCTTTTATGGCCTGAACTTTAGACCATTTTTCAAATATACCCCTAACTTCAAAAAGTTTCAATTAGTACCTGATACTTTTCGAATTGATTCAAATATAGCCAACTCGATTTTGACGTGTGTTTTAACTGACGTGACTTATTGACGTGACATGTGTGGCTGACGTGGCATGTGTTTTGGCTAACATAGCAGCCGCGTCAGCAAGCTACGTCAGCCAAAACGCATGCCATGTCAGCCAAGACAGATGCCACGTTAGCAATGAGAGCCTCGTCAGCAAGCCACTTCAGCCAAAACACACGCCAAAATCGAGTTGGCTATATTTGAATCAATTCGAAAAGTACCAGGTACTAACTGAAACTTTTTGAAGTTGAGACTATATTTAAAAAATGGCCTAAAATTCAGGCCATAAAAGACTATCGGGCCATTAGAAAAACAATTGGCATTTAGTAACTACTTTTACCAATTAAAAAATAATAGAATAATTATAAATTTATCATACAATAAATGTAATAATAGTGTGTGTATATACATAAAACTCTTATTTTAATATTATACATTAGAGATGATTATATCAAAATTTACATTTTTTATGTTAAATATAGCATTAAAAAGAACATATGCATTCAGAATCCTGTTCCTTAATTTTAAAATTAACAACTAATCTTAATTATTTAAAAATACTAACCAATATAATCGAAAATTTATTATTCTAAGTTACTAACGGTTTTTGTTCAAGAAAAGAAAGAAAAGAGCTAACAATAAGTAAACAACAAATATTTTGACTTGAAGTCTTGTAGACAAAAGTCTTATGCTCACTATAGCCGCTAATGATGCAACCAAATTGGCATGAAACTCGTTAAAGCAAAATTGACACTAAATTAATCTCCATTAACAAATACATATATGTAGTGACATTTATGTTTGAGTAAAATGGAAGAATCAATTCATGTTATGTCAAAAAGAGTAACAAATGGACTATATTCACAACTAACAAAAATGCAAAACAAATCAACATTTTTTTTTTCTTTTTGGTAGTTTTTTCTCAGTGTTATTATTCAAGACCTTTTGGACCCAGACTAATCCACTGTGAGGGAGTCGGCACTTAGTTATAGCTCTGTTTGAGCCCCTTGCACTCTCCCAATGAAGATGAGGCTTGAACTCATAACCTCTTCTTAAAACCAGAAAGACTTTACCATCTGTACTAATTTTCAATCTTCGCTAGTAAAAATGAACTTAATCAAATGTTTAATTTGCAAATAATATATAATTGCTTGTTTTGTGTATTAGCCTTTAATGATGCAACCAAATTAGAAATCTGCCACATGAGTTTTTTTTAATAAGAACTTATTTATTTTGAGTTGAAAGAGAGGATTTAAACTAAAAATTCTAGATCAATAATAAATTTATGATTTAAACTCTATGAAATAGAAGTATGAGTTTTTACTATCATCTCTTGACAATAATGGGCCTAAATAATAAAATTATAAATTCAACTCCAAATGCATGAACAACGGTGGAATTTTTTACTTCAACCAGTTTAAAAATTTTAATTGGCTATATATATTTACTACTCTTTCTATTCAATAATATTTCAAATTAATTTTTTTATTTTACTTCACATATTCTTTAAATTACATTTCATTATTTTTAAATAGAATTTGCAGTACATTTACTAATAAGGTAAATAAGTAAAAAATATTACAGATTTATGTGTTATTTTTGAAAAAAACAAATCAGATTTATAATTTTTTTTGAACTGCCAGATTTATAAAATTGAATTTAACTTGACTGAACAATAGAAAATTGAATTTATTAATTGAATTAGAGACAGGGGTATGGCAGGGTGGGGGCGGTTGCCCCACCTGTGGCCGTAAACTCTCCCTGTATTCCTTTGAGTCCATCTCCCTCTCAGGGACGGAGGCATTTTATGCTTGAGGGGGGCTCTTTTATTCATTTTAGTACTTAAATAAAAAAAATTTTACACTTTAATCTTTCATGATTTTAGATTTGAACCCCCCACCCCCCCCAAAAATTTTTCTACTCATTTGAATACTTAGATAAAAATCCTTTTTTACACTTTAATCTTGCATGATTTTAAATTTTGACCCCCTAATTTTTTTAGATCATTTTAGTACTTGTATAAAATATTTTTCTTATATTTTTTTTACTTGGACTTCACATTAATTTATTTTTTTTTCTCATTTTACTATTCATTTCTAATTTCATTTTAATCATTGATTTATATTTCTTGGAGGTTAAATCCCCTTATTCTATTTTCTTACAACTTTTTACTTATAATTTACTTTCTAACCTTTTTTTCATATACATAAGAAATCCATCAAGACTCATTTTCTTCATTATCTATTTCTCATGTAAAAAGTTTTACAAATAAAATGATACACTCTATTCTAAAACTACATGCACTTTTTTCATTTTGGATGTTTCAATACAATATGCATTTTTTATTATATTTGTTAGTAATGTCTAAAATATTCTTATTTATTGTATAAAAATTGTCATGTAATGTATCATTAATCATCATTTAAATTTAATAAGGATATTTTAGGAAAAGTTAATTATTTTATTTATATCACTAATTTTATTAGTTCCTGTGTTTATCTATAACAATGTATATATAGTATTTATCGAAAATGCATTTAGTTATGGAGCATAATTGTATAAAATATAGGAAAGATTAGGGGTGAGTAAAACCGAATCAAACCAAAAAATCAAATTAAAAATTTAAATTTAATTCGGTTTGGTTGCTAATTTTGGAATTTTAAATCAAAATAACAATCGAAATTTTGTTCTAAAAACCAAAAACTGAATTGAACTTTACTTATTTGGTTCGGTTCGGTTTGAGGGGTGAGCGAAATTTGATTTAGTTCGGTTAAACTAAATGCTCAACTGTAGGAAAAATAAATGAATTTTTATTTTTAAATTTTGGCCCCCCCTTAAACTAAAATCCTGGCTCCGCACCTGCTCCCTCTCTTAGGTTTTTCGCCCCTCCAACCCTACCCGTCCCACCTCTAGTCTAGTCCCAAATCTCTCTCTTATTTTTTGCTAGAGGTGAACATAAACCGGTTAATCAGTCCATAACCATTATTTGTAAACTAGTTAATGGTATATCAATTTTAATATTTGTGTACTAAACCAAAAGTTTCAAATCAATACTATAAAAATACAGTTTGATTTTTCAGTGTTCAGTATTTAATCATTTTACACTCTCCTTAAAAAAATAGTGCTTGATTATTTTTTTTTCTTGTTTTTTTAACCATATAAAAATAATTATAACCATAAAATATATAAAAAAATAAATGTATGACAAGCAATTAAAAAAAAAACAAGTATACTTCGACATAAAAACCACAAATCTAAATACATGAAATTAAATTTTTATTTTCAAAAGATAATAACATTATGTAACATATGTAATATATATAATTTATAAAATATATATTATACATAAAACGCTAACGATAATCATTTGTTTTTTTATCTATCAACTTTAAACCTAAACCATTAATTATAAAATAATAATATCTTGAATTGAAAACTAAATCGGTAACCTAATTAATCATAAAATATGATTTAATTTTACAATCATTTTATCCACCTATATCCTTCGTTCCACCCGTTGAAGTTTTTTTAGTTCCGTCACTCAAAATAATATATGCATGGCTGAAAAAAATGTCTACAATGTTTTATTAATTAATTTATATTATTTTTAAAGTCGATAACCCATATACGTACATATATAATTGAAACAATTAATTGGTTAATGTGAACCATTGTCATCATCAAAGTGAATGCACTTCCAACGTGTAAATTCATTCTTGCAATCAAAGATGATGAGCTGTGATGGTGCTATTGGCTCTCATACCAAAATGCTTCGTCATTGCCGCGTGTAATACGTTTCCACGCGGAATGATGCCAGAGCTGTCGGTTTCTTAACTCTCAAATGCTTAAAAGTTTTTTTTTT
>CANYLF010396227.1:0-11977 GCA_948193215.1 Bocquillonia castaneifolia
ACCTATCCACCTAAACTAAACACCATTATCCCAAGTATTTTAATAAGGTTTACACTTGAACCTATCCACCTAAACTAAAACACTCATCAAAGCTCATTACCATTGTTAAGGTGTGACCAAGTCTTATGACAAGTGATCTCCTGATCGTTAAGGCATGACCACGTCTTATGACAAGTGATCTTCTGATTGTTAAGGCGTGACCACATCTTATGATAAGTGATCTTCTGACCCCTTTATTGGTTTGGACATCACATTACCATTCTTCATTATCATACACAATCTTCATATATAACACTTTGAATACCATTAAGAATTACATCATTATCACTCACATTTCACCAAACCTATCCATCATTTCTTTATCACCACCGTGCACTACTCATTATCACTCATAAAACACTCCAAAACTTCATCAATATCCCTTGGTCATCTTCATTAACCATTCTTATGCATTTGATATGCATCCAACACCTATAAAGCACTTAGCAAACATATTAGCACTAAGACAATGTTTTGCATCATCAAAATCACTAATGGACCATGAGGTCAACAGGAAGTAAATATTAAATATCAATTATTATGTTTTTTAAATAAAATTAAAGTATAATAAAAATTAAATTTTATAAATAAATTCAATTTTTTGGACAAATTTGATGTAGATATAAGTTTAAGGATCAAACTGAAGTTTTATTTCAGCAATGACCTGCTGAGAAACTTTTTCGTAATTATTTCAAAAGTTCCAACACTTAATTGTAATAAAGAAAGTTTAAACACTCAATTGTAAAATTCTGAAAAGTTTCAACACCAAATATGTCATTATCCTATACATAATTTACATTTGAAGTTATACTAAAAAATCTATTAACTATCTATAGTTTTTGGCTAACCTTTCAAATACTTGAATTTATCTATTTTAAGACTTTTAAACACCTATGTGTTAATGTGGCACATGTGAACGGTATGTCTCATTTGCCGCTGTCAGAAACATTCCTCACGCTTCCCTTTTCGATACACAGAATGCGATATGGGACACGATGGGAGTTTGCACGCTATAAAATATCTAATTTAGTCCATACAAAATATTTGAGTCTTGAAATTATCTTTTAAGTCCCTAAATTTTATAAATAATATTTTTTATCCTTTTAATTATTTTTTGAAAAACATTGAGGGACATTCAAAATTTATTAGGAACCAAATATACTATTTGATAATAAGTAAATTAGATACATTGCCCAAAAGTGTTTGACATAACGAGTCATATCAACATAAACATGTTTAAAAATATTTAAATATACAAGTTGAGATGTTTGAAAAGGTTTTTTGAAAATTTTAGGTGGTTAAGATATTTTTTTAGTAAAATTTTAGGTGTTAATTGATGTATTAGGTCAATTTTGTATTTTTTTTTATGTATTTTTGAAAGGAAAAAAAATTGAAGAAAATGAAGAGGAAATGGGGCCAATATTTTCTTTCAATTTTTTAAAAAGGCCCACTTAATGGAATAAGCAACCATTCTAAAGAAAGTCCAAGTTTATTAATTTATTTATATTAATTTGGTTGATAGGGAAGGATTCACCTTTTTTTTTTTCTAACCTCATAAAGTTGGTTAATTCATTAAATAATGCGATAACGCTTCAAAAACATAATCAAGTTTTGTAGAGCTTTCAACTCGATCAGACAAAGAACACGCTGCCTTAGTAAGCAACTAGGGGTGAGCACGGTTCAGGGAATCCGGGGATTAGGAAATCTCCGGACCTGTATCAAAAGTTGGGAATTTGAAAAATTAAATCTCCAGAACCGTACCAAATTATAAAATCTCCGTCCCTTTTTGAACTAAATTTTCGATACGGTTCGGTACAGAGATTTGAAACTTTTGCATCGGTCCAAAACGATATGGTATGGTTTTGAGATTCGAAGATTTTAATATTTTAAAAAATAAAAATCATAAAAATCATAATATAAAGTCTTAGTTTTTCATATTCATTTTTAATTATTAATAAAACAATCTTATAATTAATATAAATATTATCTAATAATTTGGATATATAACTAATATTACTTACAAAATAATTTTAACACATCATAATAGTTTCTATCAATAATTTATAAAAATATAAAAAATCAAGAATTTATCAACAAATAAATAATTTAATGCATGAATAAAATTTAATAAAACATTATGTTATGATAATAAGGTTCTAAGTTTAAATTTATTTTAAAATAATATCTATAAGAATTAAAGAAATTATTATAAGTTATAATCTATCAAATAACTTCATGCAATTATGTAATTAATATGTTAATTTTAATACAACAATAATAATAATAACATAATTCAATAATATAAAAATAATATATATACATATGCATTTTTAAAAAAACTCCTTTTAAATCAGTTCGAGTTTTGGTTATTCGATTCGGTACAATTCGGAATGGTTCGGTTTGTTTCTCTGTATGAATATTTAGAAAATCTTTAAAACCATACCAATTAATTTTTTAGGACGGTTCGGTTCGGATAAAGTTAACAAGTCAATGGATAATTTTTGGTTCTAGATATTATCAGTTCGGATTTTCGGTACGGTTTGAAAATCTCCAGAATCAATATTCAGCCTTATGGGTAACCGTATTTGCTGAACGATAAAAAAAAAACAATATTACAATTAATTAAAACTCTAAACAAACTTTGACACTCTTTTAACATACAAAGCAAATAAGAGTTGGGTTGTAACTCTTCATTAATAAAATCCACTAAACGTAGGCAATCTGTTTCCACCTGGATAGATGGAAGATCCTTCCAAAGATCCATGATAGTGCCTCTTTCAGAGTCCAAGCCTCAGCCACCTCCGGATTAATAATGAGAGCACGGGGGATAAGCACTCCTATTACCCAAGCTCCAGTACTCACCTTCTTCTCTTTAAAAACAGACAAACAAATAAAATTATGTCTCCCAAGGTATAATCTAGTGATTGGTACATATGTATTGAATTTGAGAGTCTCAGGTTCAAATTCCTCATATAAAATTATAATTTGCCATAATAGAATAGTAGTGTATATAATAAAAGGAGGAAGGTAGTCAATTCTATTTGGTCATGCCATCAATTTCCGGGTACATTCATTAAAGTAAATTACTCCTTTTTGAGAGCAAGGCACCATTACTTATTTAATATTTGTAAATATATATATTTTTTATTGGTTTATCAAATGAAGAATAATTTTTAGTCACCTATAAGTCTATCATGAAATTAAAAAGAATTTTTATCAATATAATGATAAATTATTGTCAAAATTATTCAAAATTTATTTATTGGTTGAAAAGTGGCATTTCCTTAAGGTAGTGAAAGATATTTCTTTTAATAAAAAATTATGTATGTGTGTATATATATATATATATATATATATATATATATATAGACCTTAAAGTAACATACTTCATTGTTATGATAGGATGATTTTATAAATTTAATGTAATTTGTAATTAAGTGAAGAAAAATTTGAAATGTGATCTTCTTTCATAGATTACGAAAAAAGTTTTAAAAATCAAGATAATAATAAATATAAAACAAATGCAATCATGACTTGACAACCTATATATTTATGTGTACTATTCATAATTAATAATTTCTTAAACACAATCATAAAAATCATCACAATCACCATAATTTAACATGAGTGATAATAATTTAATCAAACAATTAACAACCAGAAAATGTGAGAATTCAATTAAAATTAAAATTTTTAAACTAGCTTTATTAGAGTATATGTGTAAGCTAGAAAGACATAAAATTTACAGAGTTACGTGTAAGATTCGTATTGGTTGAAAACAAACAAGTTAAAATGGTAGAGAATGCGGATGTAGAGTAGGACTCTGCTACTCTTCCCAAAGTTTAACCCTAAAACACCGTTAATTATAATTGATCACACTCATAAAAACACCAAAAAGACCGGTATGAAAACCAAAAGGGGTATTTTGGTGATAAAAAAGAATCCATAGAATTCTCATTAGCTAAGCAACCAAAAAAACACCAACAAACCAAAAAAGAGAGAAAAACGACGGAAGAGAGCTGCACGGAGCCTGCCACCGCAACTGAAACCGCCATCACCGGAACTGAAACCGCCATCACAGGAAAGAGCATTGGCCTGATCGCGTAATTACTCATAACTGTCAATTTTTTAATTCACATTATTGAAATCAAAAAAAAGCTTTTTTTCTCAATTTTTGATCAGAAATTTTTTTAATTCCCAATATACCCTTGTTCTTGTTTTCTTTGATCATCTGTTAAAGAGAGAGGAGGACACATATAACACACACTCACACATAACAAAAAAAAAAGAAAAAAAAAGGAAACCCTAATAATAATAATATATAATAATAATAATCAACATGGCAAGTACGGTAAACGCTAACGTGAATACCTCCTCGATAACAACTACGACATCCGCCGTTGCCGGTGACATGATCAATAGCAATACGCGCCACCGTAGTACCAGTGGTAGTAGTGGCGGCGGTGGTGGTTCGAGAATGGTTTCATCTTCTCCGTGGACGCAAATCGTGCGTGGAGATTCATCGGATCCGATCGCAGCAACAGCATCGAGTAATACGCCGTCGTCTGCGGTGGAGGTAACGGCGGCGGGTTCGGCCGTAAGGGAGGTGGACGAGCACAAGGCGGCGGCGGTTGCGTTTGGTTCTTCGTCGCCTTCATCTGGTGGTGGTGGTGGTGGTGTGAGTGTGGGGGAAGAAGAAGGATGTGAGAATGGAGGAGGCAATGCAGGTAAGAAGCCGGTGTGGAATAAGCCGTCAAATGGTGGAGTGGAGATTGGGGCTGTAATGGGAGCTGTTTCATGGCCTGCATTGTCTGAGTCAGCTGCTGCTAGGGTTTCGGGGACCAATGTTAATAGCAACATTAGTAATAAACAACAAGATTCATCATCATCATCTATTAAAGGAGATGGATCATCATCACCACTTTCTGTTGCTTCCGTTCCTCAGGTTTTGGTTTTGAACTCGAATATAATTTTATCTGTCTCGTTGTACTTATAGATTTTAGTATAAATTGTAGTATTAAAGGTTTTGATTTGTTACTTATTCATATATGTGAAGTAGAGATAGAAGTTATATTTTTAAGGATTAGGTCGCTGATAAGGGTGATTTTGATAGTTTGCTACCCTGTGATTACAGGGTGGAGGGTGTGGATCCTCATCTATGCCCATGCAGAAGCAAGGTCTTAATGCACATAATAATACAAATGCTCACACTCCAAATCACACAGCACGCCAAAGATCAATGAAGCGTAATGGTGGTGCTACTTCTTCTTCTAATGGTGCCGCTGCTGCTCAGCCACCAGGATCACAACAGCCTCAGACTGGGGAAGTGAATTTGAATAACCCTTCTCCTAGGGATCACGGGTCTCAAAGGAATTCTCAATCCCGTGGTGCTAATGATCACCCCCAGCAGCAACAGCGTAATTCATTCAGGCGCAATGGTGGTCCACATGCTCGTGATGGTTCTCACCATCATAATTATGGGGCTAGGCGTGATCAAGATCGTCCAAATCAAGAATGGAATAATCATCGAAATTTCAGTGGTAGAGATGGCCATATGCAGCCACAAAGGGTTGCCCCAAGGTTTATCAGGCCACCACCACCACCACCTCTACCTACTACTAGCACCCCATTTATGGGAGGACCAGCAATACGGGCCTTCGGGAGCCCAGTTGGGTTCCATGGTGAGCCTATTTTTTTTATTTCCAGTTCTTTTTTGGTTGCTTATATGTGTGCACTCTAATCTTCTCATCTGTTTGGTAGAAATAGCACCTCCAGTGTATTATGTTACTGGTCCTCCGGATCCTCTCAGAGGTGTGCCTTTTGTTGCGGCGCCAATGCCCACTATGTATTTTCCTACACCAGATCTTAATGATTTGCCTTCAAAGATAGTTAAACAGATAGATTACTATTTCAGGTATTCTTCTCATTTTTTTTTTGGTTCTTTCAGTAGGTTCCCATGCTTGTTTGCTATCAAATATACCATATACATTAAAGTTTATTGGGAAGTTAACAACAGTTGCAACTACATTCATTTATTGCAGTAATGACAATTTAATTAAAGATACATTCTTGCGGCAGAACATGGATGACCGGGGCTGGGTGCCTATTAATTTAATAGCAAGCTTCAAAAAAGTGAGTGTTTTTTTGGTACATAGTGGCCTTCAATTATTTGATGTTGGTGTGGTTTTATCCTTTCATGGCTTGATTATGTCATACCTGGCCTCATTTTTATTAAGCACCTCCTTGTTGTCTAAAATATATAATGAAATAACCTCATTTAATCACATTAAGTTCAAAATATACCTCAATCTATTATTACCATCAGATTCAGCCGCTTCCTCCTTGAGGAGTTTTCATGTTATTGTTAAAGTGTCCTTTGTTTTGTTTTTTTTAATACTCTCGGATGAAACTTTTCGAGTTGGCTTTTCTAACATTTTTCTTCTTTACCCTTTTTACATTTTACTGTTTGTAGAATGGTGCTTTTAGAATTTGAGGTAATATGCTGTTGCCTTTGCCCAGATGCAAGTGTGCATATCATAGCTAATATGGCTGGAGTCATCTCATTGTCATACAAAATGCCAAATGCAAATTAAGTGAAAGCATTAGTGTAATGTAGTGAATGTATTGCTACAATCCATTTGGTTAATTGCTCATTGAATCTCGTTGACGCTATATGTGTATATTTATGTGACGTTTGTTATATTGTCCTTGCATGCATGCAATCAAGTGATGGTAAATTTAATGTACAAGTATCTGCTATTGTAGCTTTCTTTACCACACTAGACCAACTATGTTTATAGTAATTCCAACTACGAGAATCTTTAGAAAGTGTATAGGTATGGCCTGATTAGTTAAGTAAATGTAACCATTTGTTGCTTAGGCTCTATACATTGATTCCTGTAGAAAGTAGCTGATAGGGTATACTGACATGTTTTATGGATATTTAGGTATTCATATACTGTTCAATGAGATACTAATTTATAGCATGTAGCAAATGAGAAAAATGAGAGTTCTTTCGTTAATTAGTGCAATGCCACAACATACTTCAGAACATCTAGGTTTACATATTATATATATAATAATATTAAATATGGTGGTAAATGGATGTTGCTACTCAACTTTTGGGAAGGGTTGGGTTAATGCCAAGTATTTTTCTGCTGTCACTTTGTTTTGTGGGCTTGGATGTTGCGAGTATTCTCGCAAACAGTATTCCTTTGTGCTTATATGTTGAGTCAGTGTTCATCTTGTGCTTGTATACTGTTTGGCTTTTTTTATTTTATTTCTTCTTTGTACACATCCTATACTATGAAAACCCTTATTGAATTTTTGAGGAGCGTCATGCACATTCCAGTCTCTGAATTATGATCATTATTTATGGCTAAATATTTTGTTTAATGCATCCAAATTTCACATAGTACCCGCTAAAGTAATCTGTTAGGTGCATGACTTTGGGGCTATCCTGTAGATGTGCTGGATGTGTTTTGTGCTCAGATCCTAGATAGGGGATGGCATTTAAGTACTGCAACTGAGCAGCAACAATTATAACTGCCACCATTTGGTTATCATTTGCACTGTATATTTGCGCAAAATAGATAAAAAAAAAGCTTGCAAGTTGCAATTATTTGTAATTGAATTTAAAAAATCTACTCTGCTTATATGTCTGTTTTTGCTTTTTAGTTTGTAAAAGATACCCATTAGGACACTGAAAGGTTTTAGACTTAACTTATGTGGTAATTTGAACTTTTTGAGACACTTTGGTTGATAAAATGGATCAAGAAATAATTTAGTACTTTATTGAATTTAATTGAAAGAAGATGATGAAATTACCTCCCTGTAAAGTGGTTCTTCGGAATCTTTACATCCTTAATTGATGTTTAGAACAAAACATGAAATAGGATGCTGATTGCACGTGTAGTCATTTTTCCTCCCTATTATGATTACATTGACTTCCACGTATTACCTGAAATTTCTTGCTTCATTGCATGTGATTGCCTATTTATATTATGAATCATATGGGAAAGATTCTGAGAAATGAGTGGTAAGGGGGTCAAATTTTGATGACACGTAATCTAATTTAATATTTTTTGGGTGGTGATTATAGTTGAAAGTTTATTCATGTTCAACATGAGCTTGTGGTAAAATATTGCTATTTTATACTTTACATGTCATCTCTATCTTAGAAGATGCTGCAGAAGAATGTGTTATGGTGGTACTCTTTGATGGCCCCAGTTACATGATTAACAGTCGTTTAAATTGTTAAATGGTTTTGTGTTCATATCATGTTTGACTAGTTTTCTTCTTTTACAATTATATTTGCGTTTTTCTTAATATTATTTACTTTTTGTTTCTGAATTAGTTTCTGTTTATTTTAGCTCAATAAATAGTATTTGGAACATGCAGACTTGGCAATAGTTTATTCAGAATTCTATCAGAATATTTAAATTATTTGTGAGTAATTGGAAGCTTCTCTCAAATTTGAGTTGGTGAAGTTTGTCTATTCTGTCTCTAAATCCAATTGATTAAGGACCTGTTTGGTTCAACAACACTATTTAGATTTTGTTACCAAATAGATAAACTGCCTTTTCTGATAAACAGATAAACAAATTTTTTTGGTTCAACGCCTTTTGAATTAGCAATAGTAAAACTCAACAACACGACCAAACAAGCTCTAAATGAACATATGATTGTCCTTATATAACACATTTTAATGACTGTCTTCCTTTTTATTTTGTTCTAATGATAAATTGTGTTCTAGAAGTTGGCAAGCTGGGGTTTATTTATTTTGTAGTCTGCAAGCTCACTTGCATCGAAGTAGCTATTTTATTGAATTCCTGGTATTCCTTGTGAATGGTTCTTTTAAATTCTTTATATTAGCATGTCATGTATTTTTTTTCGAAAATTTTGCCCATTTATACCAATCCAGGCTGGCTGTGTGAGTCCTGGATGTCAATTTCTGCTAGAGGTTTTTTTTACGCTAGACAATTAATGCAGAGGCAACACTTGTGGCATATTTTGTAGGTTTCAGGTCTCACTGACAATATCCGGCTTATATCGGATGCTATCAAAAGTTCAACTGTTGTGGAAGTGCAGGTATCTTTTTCTATAATTGTTTGAGGCCCCTGTAATTTAAAGTTCTTATGTTAACTTGTTTTTTTCCATAAAATCTTTGAAGTTCTTATGTTTACTTGTTTTTTTCCATAAAATCTTTGGATCAGATTTAAGGCTTACTCGACCTATGTGATTCCCAATGAAATTAGTTTTAGTAATATCCTCCACATCTATTAAAGGACAATTGGCAATCTGCATAGCATTGTTTTTTTATCATTTAATATTCCCTGCTTTACATTTCCTTCCAGGGTGACAAAGTGAGGAAGCAACAAGATTGGATGAGATGGGTCATGCCACCTGCGGTTCAATTCCCAAATGTTTCAGGTCCCCCATCCCTTGGGAGGCCTATTCAGGACATGCTAGCAGGCCATGTCCAGAGTTCTTTGGAGGAGACTTCCAACAGCCACAGCAGTGTAAGGAATCAAGTGGATGTTCATAATGAGGCCTTTATTGGCAGATCATCCTCGGGGGACTTCAATAGCCAGTGGTCACAAGCTTCGAGCTCTGAAGGAACTAGCCAAGTCAGTCTACAAGGTCTAGATTCATCCACTTCAGTGAGAAATCTGAGTAAGTGAGTGTGTTATGATGCACATTTTGCTTTTAACTTTTGGAGGAAATTTGGTGGAGGGGGCTTTGATTATATGGGTGGATATCTCTCCTTTTCTTGATGGTAGCAGTCTTTGCCTAGTGGGGGAATTAGAAGAAAACAAAACAAAACATTTCAAAGACACAAGAAAAACTAAAGAGAAAATTAAAAAAAAAAAAGAAAAAAAAAGAAAAAAAGAACAAAAATATATAAAAACAAAAACTTTTATGACTGGAGCTAGTAGCATGAGTTTATTGGGATGTATCTATGGTATTTGTGGGAGGTATTGAATTTTATCCCATAATTAAAAATGTGTTCTATTTGTTGTTATCAATGGGGGAATTTTTGCATTTTTTCCCCGTGCTGCCCCTCAGCTGGTTTTTAAAAATCTTAGGGGTTGAATTTTCCACCAATTCTAGGAAAGATTAATTATGGTTTGTGAATTCAGAGATGGAACAAAGGAAAATGGTTGGCTGTTTCTGCATGTTACAAGGAAAAAAAAAAAAAAAAAAAAGAAGTGGCCGGCTTTTATGGGATATGCAACTCATGCTGCATCCATTATTGCTCTAATTTTTGGTCCAATGATCTGATGGTTTAGGTTTCTCTTTTGTTACACATTATATTTAGCATTTATATGTATACCTTCTTCAAACCTTTTGAAGATATTTTACTACATAAAATTGTCCTCTCAGTGAGAAGCCATTGAACTCTCTAGTTCTAGGACCGGATGTGGTTGGATGTTATCTTAATTTAAGACATGGAGATTGTGAATTTATCCCTTTTGATTTATTTTATTTTTACTGTTTTACAAGTTCGTTAACTAGCCAATAATATAGTAGGTCTAGATTATTTGTTTTTTTTGGTAATTCGTCTTTTTTAAGAGTTTTTTTGAAATGTCATTGATATAAAAAGTTAAAAACCAATAATTAATTATTAATGTGGATATTAAATTGTGATCTATAATAAGTCTATTTTCACAATTTCGTTTACCAAGGTCACAACCGATTTTATATATAAAATTAGGTCAAGTCATTTAATATATACAATTATATAAAATTAGATAGATCAATATATCCTTTAGTAATTTCTCACTAGATCAATTTTTGTGAATTTTTTTTAATAAATACATGATTTTACTGTATGATATCTTTTAACTTTTTTTTTTCTTTTCGTAACTAATATAATTTTTACCTTTCTTCTTTTCATAGCTATGATATAATTTTTTTAGTAAACTGGCCCTTTTCCTGTTAAACCCTCTGGTAATTTTTCTAGACTTTCGATACTAGTAGTGTTGTTCACTGGGATATGCAAATGCTCAAACATATGGCTTATCAAAGACGAGCAGAGTAAATTAACGAGAGTAATAGCAAATGCTTATAAAAGTGTATTGTTCACTAAGCATATGGCTTCTCAAACAATTGATTGACAGTTATGAGCTTTGTTCAAAAAAAAAAAAAACCAGAGAGATGGTAAGGAGTTGAATTTCAAAACTAATTTATATTTTCCCATTTTCCTTGTCATATGTATGCCTGATCAATAAAATTTAAACTGATATTGCCCATATATATATATTACATTTGTTAACTTTGATATATTGCCAAATAAATGAAAGGAAAGATAAATTTTAAAAGATGATGAAATTAAGTAAATATGATATTCAACTCAATTCTCTGTAATACCTACAATTAACAGTATGAATTCTTATTGAAAAAACTTGATGGTAGCAAAAAAAAAAAAAGATATTTTCAAATATATATATATATATATATTTATTTATTTATTTTCTTATTCCTCAAGAAAACCTAGCATTCAAGAAACACTTGAATTAATTAGAAGTTAGGAATACTAAATGACACTTAGATTAATTAGAGAGATTAATGATACCATAAAATAAGAGAAATTTAAAAAGAATTTTAAGAGTTCAATAAACATAATAAGGGACACTAAATCATAGGTTCAACATACCACAAGTCAGGCTTAATTTCACCCATGGTACTTGAATTTTTCAATTTGTAACACCATGGTTCTTGAATTTCAATTTGTAACACAAAACTCTTTCAACTTTAATTTTTATAACGCTCATGGTTCTCTCATTAGTGTCCAACCACCAAATGAATTTTTAAAAATTCATTTTAATGATTTTTTTATATGAAATTTTGCAAGTGAGTCAAGAAAAATGCAATATGATTTATAAAAATAAATAAAAACAAATTTGACCGTAAAATTATTTTCTTATATTTTTTA
>CANYLF010396282.1:0-17224 GCA_948193215.1 Bocquillonia castaneifolia
TTTTTTTTTATCAAAACTCAACTCAGTTTAATTAGTTTGTGGAAAATGTTGGCAGTGGAAGAGCTTCTTTGTGAACTCATAGGAGAAGACAGAAACGATCAGGGTTTACCTCCTGGATTTAGGTTCCATCCTACTGATGAAGAGCTCGTTACCTTTTATTTAGCTTCTAAGGTATTTAATGGTTCCTTTTCTGGTGTTGAAATCGCTGAGGTTGACCTTAACAGATGTGAGCCTTGGGAGCTTCCTGGTACCCTTTTGTTTCCCCCTTTTTTTTTTTTTTTTTCTTGTTTTATTTTTTAAGATTTTTAAGCTAAATAGATTACTTAATTTTCGCATGCATATACAGCCATTACATTAATTTTCTTGTGCATTACTTGACCGATATGCATAAATATTAACCATACTTTAGATTTTCTCCTCCCTCGATCCTTAGCCCTTTCTTATGTGTGAAGATTCCTCCTTCCACGACTAAAAGTGATAGATTTGGCTTAGTTAGGTTAAATAGTCAGAGTCATTTTTCTGCAAAAAAACGATCATATAGCGCTGAATACAAAACCATATTTACTTGGCTAATTAAAGCTTAAATATATAACCTTAATGTATAGTCCCTATATATGTCTCTACTCGCATTATGTCTCTATACATAGATCTAACATAGAAGTTGTATTGCAAAGATCTCCATTTGAGTTTTTTTTTTTTTTTTAAAAAAAAAAAACTGACATACTTAGCATGCTCATTTAAGTCTTGCTAATTTGGATCCAAAAAAAAAAAAAAAAGAACTTGGTTTTGTTTTAATGGTGTTGCTTCCTTCCAGATAACCATTCAACATAAAGATCAAAAATCGGTGACATGTTTTTCTTATATAGATATTGGAAAGTTATTAATAAAGTCGCTGTCATGACGTTGAGTATGAAACACACATATCCATTAGGCTATTCCCAACCATACATTTATAGGTAGAAAAATTTATCCATCCTCTGATAGCGAATTTTAGCTTCTGACAAAGTTCCAAATTGATTGACATTAAATGCGGGGCATTTTGATAATGGGGTAATTAATGAATCAATAATGTCATTTTGTGGTTTGATTTTGTTTGTTGTAAATCACAGATGTAGCAAAAATGGGAGAAAGAGAGTGGTACTTCTTCAGCCTGAGGGACAGGAAGTACCCAACCGGGCTAAGAACAAATAGAGCAACCGGAGCTGGCTACTGGAAGGCTACAGGGAAAGATAAGGAAGTTTACAGTGCTTCAACCGGTGCTTTGCTTGGCATGAAAAAGACTCTTGTTTTTTACAAAGGCAGGGCTCCTAGAGGTGAGAAGACCAAGTGGGTCATGCATGAGTACCGCCTAGATGGTGATTTCTCCTACCGTCACACGTGTAAGGTACGTTCCCCGCCCCTCCCCCACACGTGCGCTAGCAGCTGGGTTTTGTCCCTTTCTGGGTTGACTTATAAACCCTCGTCATTATCTCAACTACATCTACATATGTTGGAGAAAAAAACTGTTTACTGCTATGCACGCCGACTAGACAATTTTCACTCCATTATTAACCCTTTGGGGTTTGTTTTTGATGTGATTGCTTTGATTTAACATGGCTCTGTTTCGTTGTCAATGCCCCTTTGCATTTATTACTTGTACAGCGATTTTTACAAGTTGTATGATTATTCATGATTTGCATATGCTGCACTTGAGATCTTGCTTGGATTGCTAGCTAGCTACATTTTTGTTAAAATAATAATAATAATAATAAATGGTTGTTTAATTTGCAGGAGGAATGGGTGATATGCAGGATATTTAACAAAATTGGAGAGAAGAAAAATGCACTTTTACAAGGGCAAGGGTTCCTCTTGGAGGGTAATAATAAGTCAAGTTGTTGTTTGCCTTCATTGCTTGAAGCTCCATCATCAACATTAATGGAATGCAATGGTGAGGATGGAATGCCTTTCCAAGAAAATGATGTAAAAAGCTTACTGCTCAGCCCACTAGTCTCCCAATCTCACCACGTACTCTCCTCCATAAATGGGTTGCAATTCCAACCATCCTTTTCAGTTTCACCCACTACTCCCATCACAATCAACAGCCAAAGTGGAGAAACAAACAAAAATATACTAGTAGTAGAAGACACAAACACCAACAACAGCCCATCACCATCACCATCATCGGTGCTCTTCAAGTCTCTCCTCTCGCATCAAGATTTGAAGGAACAATCCACTATTTTCAAGCAGTGCAAGACAGAGGCGAACTTTTCCCATTTTCAACTGCCTGATGCAAATAATCTGAACTGGGTGATGGATAAAATTCAGCATCATCAGCAAAGCACATATCTATATCCCTTGTCTTTTGAGATGGATTGCAATGTTTTGGGGATCACAGCGGTTGATTCAGACATTAATAATAATAATAAGACCACTGCCCATGAGATGTCCACTTCAATAGGCTTTCAGATGATGTTTGATGCTCCTCAAAGCAGCAGAGTGGCTGCAGAATCTTGGCCATTAGATTCTTAAAAAGATCTTCTTCAAGTGTCAAAACAACTACTAGTGCCATAATATATAGTGCCTTCCTTTGTATACATATACCATCTATAGAATATTAATGTAGCAGCCACCCCGTCGTAATTATTAATGTACGTACTATATGTGTAATAGAATTAAAATTAATGTAATGCCCGACCTAGCTTATCATGTTTCCATCGATTCATGCACGAATCAATGTCGCAATTGACATATTCAATCAAGAGCTTATTGTATTAATATTATTAAGAGTTGATTTCTTCTTTTTAATTTTTCTTAAAAAGCTTTTTTTTTTCTTGTGAGTGAGCAGCAAAAGGTACTGTGGTTTTGATGGGATTGGGAGTAGTTGTTCATGGCTTGAAATGGGTAATAATATTAATAATGACGTCATATATTAGAATTGATGATTGATGATGGGATTGGGGCCCTTTGCATGCATGCGCGCTGCTAAAATAGGTACTGCCCGCATCTACGGCCTACAAGGCCTCTGTCTAGGGAGACAACCCCTTTGGATGTATGCATCTCTCTCAAAAGCACCCAAAAATATATATATATATATATCATTCATAAAAGTCGATGACAATGGCATCATCTTCATCATCATAAGCTGTTGTAAATTCATGTCATATTATATTATATTATGATGATGCATAAATTCTGGAAACAAACGCCTACATGAGATGAGACTGAGACTGAGACTGAGACTGAGCCATCCACCTGATGCAATGCGTCCTAGTTTTAGTTTAGTTTATCATCATATCATATCATATGATTTTTGTAGGAATCTCTGTAATTATAGTGGTGAAGATGGAGGGTATATTTTTAGCCAATCTACCTGCTGCTAAAGCTAATCATGCCGCTCGTCCCATTCACTGTTAGATGACAAAATTAGGTGCAACTCAGGGCCATGAATGACAATCAGCCCAAATTAATCATTCAACAATTTCTTGTAAATCTAAATTTATATTTTGCTGCTTCAATTTTTTCTCAGGCAACAGAATCATCCATCTGCCTGGCCAGGGCCCACAATCGAATTTAGACAAGCCCAATCCCTCTGTATATAGCAACGGACCCAAAGTTAGAGTCGAGTAATGCGAGAGCAATATTGAATAATCTCCTATTTGCCCAGAGTTAATGCCAACTCCACGCCTTTAAGACAACACATTTGAGAAATGAATTTTTAGGCCCCCTAAATGGCCTCCAAAAAAAAAAAAAAAACAGCAAATCAATTTTTTTTTTTTTTTTTTTGGGAATAGAGGGAGGAGGGATTTAAACCTACGTCTCAGAGGTCCGTTACATACAACGGCAAGTCAAAACCTAGTCGTCAGTTAACATGTATCCATGGCATCCTGTAGCAAATTTAATGTACTGGCAGCATATTGATCTCAGTCCATTATGAATCATTATTAACTCTATTCTGCGTTATTCCAATAAGAATTAAGAGTACGCAATATAACTGATGGGGCAGCATTGATTAACTAGATAATCATGTCTACAGCGAACAAGTTCTGAGAAAGATTTACAAGTCAAAGTTTTACGGAAGAAAATAACAAGCGTTTTCAACCGAAAACTAAAGCTACTCAAGAAATCCAAATATGAGGTCCTGAGTTGAAGATTATTACATGCGGAATCACATTAAAAGCTTGTATTCAGATGCAAACATCACACCTGCCCCTGCACCAAGTTAAAAGTCGGTCACAATTCAAGATGGAAGTTTAGCAGAGAGTATAATACATTGTGTGGGCAAATTAAAAGTCAGTCACAATTCAAGGTAGAAGCTTCGCAGCAGAGAGTATAATACATAAGGCTATAATCGAGCCAAGCCGAGCCGGACTTTGGGATGTTCAGACTTGGTTCATTTACTAAACGAGCCGAGCTTGAGCTCAAATTTGAAACTCATTTAGTAAACGAGCCGAGTTCACTGTGCTCATGTAGTGTTTACTAGGGGGTGCAAAAACCAACCGAAATGGAATCGAACCGATATATGAAATTCAGTTCGGTTTTATTGTGATAAATTAGGTTTTCGTTTTTTATTTTTAAAAATTTTGGTTTGGTTTATATAATTAACAAACCGAACCGAAAAACGAAGTATTGATACTATGTCGTATAAGATTTCTATATATATATATATATATATATAAATGTTATAACCCTAGTTTACCTCTCATTCATTCTCTCCTTTTCTCATGGCCGCCACTTCTCTTCTGCCATTGTTACAAAGCCTGAATCACCATTTTATTGACAAAAACTACAACAAATCTTATATCCCATTACTCAATTCATCTTTGTGACTTTTACTTTCTGTTCTTTTTAACATTTATTTTTGAACAATGCTCTCTTAAGATCTACGCAGAAGCTAATTGTTAAAGAAAAACGATCCTGTCAATATTAAGTCTTTAGAACACAATTCTTGGCCGCAACGTGCTCTTCTTCTCTCGGAGTTTTTTTTTTTTTTTTATATTTACATGTTGGCTTTGATTTGATGATCGTGGTTGTGGAATTTGATTTTTTTTATTTAATGATTTGGCATCTGTAAACTTCTTTTACTTGCAAGTTAGATCGATAGTTGTAGAGTTGGTGATTCATGTGCGTTTTCTAAATTTTTTTTTCTTATTTAACTTCAGAACTTGAAGATTAGTTTGGTTTTTCATTAGATCTGGTATTCTTTTGATCTTTGGTTAAAATTTATTACTGGGTTGTTAATTGTATGTGTCGCTCTGATTTATGCTATATAAAAAAATAATGAGTTGAAAATTGATTCACACCTAATCGAACTATTCAAGAACGTGAACGAGCCAAACACCTCAATGTTCAAGCTCAACTCGTTTAACTAAACGAACAGAAAATTGAGCTCGGCTCGTTTAACTCACAAACGAGCTCGAGCCGAGCTCATTATCAAGCCAAACACCGAGATGAGCAGCCGCTCGGTTCATTTACAGCCCTAATAATACATTGTGAACTGAACTGCACTTTAACACTACAGAATTAATTCAATTGACAAGATTTTGTAGGACATTCAATAAACATATATATAGTTGCATGAAAAGCAGATACTAAATGTAAATACCAAATGGAATACATAAACAAGTGGTTGTTATGATTCCAAAATAGATAAATACAGATCATTTTAAGCACCAGTAGGTTTAAAATGGCAGAAGGTATTTTAAAAATCAGCCTCCGTGTGGCGGTGATTAGATAAGCAGCAGGGTATTTCCCTTGATGCCTGGCTCAGTCATCTCTACAGCTAACCTCAAAAGTTATTCAGACAACAGAAAAAGAAAAAAAAAAACCACAAGAAAACAGACCACAGCCTGCCTCTTCAGAAGAACAACTTTATGATACAAGGAAAAAAAGAATGATATATATGTGGGTTCAAAGTCAAGCAAAAGTGCAGAAGGAGATTGGGCAATCTATGTTGCAGTAACCAAAATAAGGAAAGCAATTAGTAAACGAAAAATAAAATTATGATATTAAATGTAATCTTTTATTAAAATAATCTTAGATTATGACATGCTAATAAAATCTCTGATATTACTAAGGCTTTATAACAACAATTTATTTAATAATAAAAAAATAACTAAAAATTAGTTTAGCATTTTCATCGGAGTGGGCTAAAAATCCAGATCTAGGCTATCCGCGGTATGATCAAATTCAATCAAATTAGAAGACCAAGCATTTTTATTGCAAGAGGATAATACAGACAATTCAATATTATCGGACATGGAAATAAAAATAATAAAAAAAGCAGAACGAGTAAAAGAGAAAAAAAGATTGCAGTGAAACCCTAAATAAATAAATAAAAGGAGGGTAAAGAGATACGAACCGAGAAAAGAGGGGGGAAAAGGGATCATTTATTTGGGGGACTTATGATCTTTGAAGGAGGAACCATATCGAGGTGGAGAATAGATTAGAGCAGCCACCATAGCCCCTGGTAACACCGCGTACTTAGCCACCGCAGCCAGCTTCGCCACCAACGGCTCTCCCCTCATTATCGACATATTTTCCACCTTGTTTTCCTTCTGGGTTCGACTGCAGTCTGCACTGATAATTGAGTATTGGCTTACCTCTGGGTTTATTTTGCAATTGCTGTAATTGGGCTTTTGGCTACTATTTGAAAGTAGACACATAACTTTTCGGCTTGCGATTCATGCCTTTCCAAAACCCATTTTATTTATATAAAAAAAAATTCAGCGGTTATTAAGTGTTTTAAAAACTGAACCGGTGGCCGAAATGATCAAATCACCGGTTCAAGGTTTAACCGGTCGGATCGATTTAATCATTGGTTCAATTGCTTTAAAAATATAAGGTAATTTTTAAATTTTTTTATTTTTTAAATGTAGACCGGTCTAACCGGTTTAAACCAAGTCAGAACCGATTAACATCCGGTTCAACCTTTAAATCCGGTTTTTAAGGTTGTCCGGATCGAATCAGTTACCGGTTCAAGGTTCAACCGGTCCGACCATCCGGTCCGGTTTTTAAAACAGTGGGTTGGTATACAAAGTAATTATACTCGTCGTCCCTCTCAAAAAAAAATAGTTCCTCAAAAAAAAATAATACAAGAGGTAGAAATAATAATACAACAAGTTTATTGTCGATTTATAGCTGATTTTATAATCCACTTTTTTAATTTAGTTTTTTTTTTCAATACCGAGTGGGTGGTAAAAATCACAATATGTGATATAGTTTGTGAGTAAATTGCAATTTATTTTTAAATTTTCAATAAAAATATTGATAAAAATAACCATATTTTATCAATTAATTTCTTTATTTCAATATTATTAAATATTATTTTTTATATTATCTTTAGTTTTATTAAATTAAAAAATATGTCATTTATATCATTATTTTAAATAAAAAAATTAAAAATATTATGATATATAATTTTAAGAAAGTATAACACACACCATGATTTGTTAAAAAAAATCATATGCTGAGAATTGAAAAATCACTAAACATCAACATTTTTTTAACTTTTTCCAAAAAAAAAAAAACTCGAATGCCAAACCAACTACTTATTTTTAAAAATCGAACTAACTTCATATGCACCGATACAAAAATATAGACTTTGTATAAATATTAATTTATTATAGACTATTGCTAATAGATAATACACTTGTCATATAATCTTGCATGACATATAAGATATCTTGTATAATTACTTTATATTTACATCTCTCCACTTTAATTTGAAAAAAAAAATCTTATATTTTTATTTTAATTAACATTTATGGCTCTCTTAATTGCTTAGCATCTGAAATTACTGGCTTCTAGATGTTTTATAAGAGATTTTAATAAATATAGGAATCTCTTCCATTAGTTTCTGTAAAATATATATGAAAAGGGAAGAAATTCTATGACAACTTTATTTTATCTCCACTTTATTATTTTTTTTGCGCCATAATAAATAACTATAACGTTGTTGAATGATTAGAATTTCTAATTGTCTGGTTTAAACTTTAAATGCTAGTTATTTTTCTCAAATAGAAAAGACATTTAAGTTAAATAAAACTAAAACAAAACCTTTATTTCAACATATTTGAATTCAAAATAATAATGTATAATATTTTATATATTGGTAATATTCAATATTTCAATAATAATCTTTTTTAATTTACTAATACATATTCATGTGTGTGGATATATATAAATACATGCGTGTATGCAGAGGTGGAACTATAAGGGGTTCGGGTGGGCTTTAGCCCTCCTGGGCCTCGGAGTATTTATGAGGGAGTAGCCCCTCAAATAGTGAGCCTACTCCTCCGGACACTCTATCAACCCCCTAGACACCTAGTCAGTCTCCTTAGGCATCCTATCAGTCTTTTTATATAGCCCCTAGGTAGCAAGGAAACGAAAATGGACCGGGACACGGAAACGACACGAAATGACACGGTGAAACGAAATTTCTAAAAAAAATAGAACACAAAACGTGGGGGAAAACATGTAAATATTAAAAATATTGGGGTAATTTTATAAATTTTAATTTTTTTAAACCTATATTTACACACACATTTATACAAAATATTATTATAATGAAATTTTATAAAAAATTACTATTTTTTTATTAAAAATTCATACAAATTAAGTATGTATAATATTTAAACTAACAAAAATAAAATAACTAAATCTACCATAAAATTAACTAACATAAAACACAACAAATCAAATCTATCATAAAACTAACACAAACAAATATAATCCATTTAAGAATAAAATATTCGTTCTAAAATTGATAATTAAAAATGAATTTGAAAAAAATAATCCTATATAATTAAATTTAGTTTTTTAAAACCTTTTATAATTCGGATTAATATTTTTTTAAAAAAAGCTCATTTTTTTAGGAAACAAGTTTCTTAATTTTTTAAAAATTAGGGAAACGCACCCGAAATTTTAATGAAATTTCAAAAACAATCTCAAAAACGTTTTGTATTGGTTTCTAAAGGTTTCAGATACGGAAATGTTTTCGAAACATGAAAACGACGATAAGTGAGAGTTTTCCGTGCATCATAGGTAGCCCCGTCTTTATTATTCCAACTCTTCTTTAATCGGAAGCTTCAACCTAGCACTCTAAAAAAAATTTCTATTTCTGTATGTATGCATTTTCATTTGTCATTTCCAATTTTTATTATATATTTTATCTATTCAATTACCAGTACTTTACAATCAATTAAATTTATATCCGTCAATATCTAGCCGTTGTCCATCACCCGTTATACACAACCCATGATCCGCCCACAAATGACTGATCCCTCGGTCAAATAGGCTCTTAGCCATTTTGTAAAGGAAAAAACAACAGTGTGATACACGAGTCGTCAACTAAATTAGATTTTTTTTTGAGGGGAAACTAAATTAGAATTTTGTTATACCTAACACACTTTAATTACTTGATATTAACTAAAATAAAAGTACAAGACTTTTTCCACTCAAAAAAAAATACAAGAATTTAATTTTAAAAATAAAAATATAAGGAACTAATTAAAAATACAATGAACTTAAAATGGATTTCGCCATAAGTTTAAAATGTATTTTGCCGTTCCATTTTTTATTGAAACGTTTGCTTTTTCACTTGGATTAAAATATTATTAAATGGTGTTTTATTTTTCTTGTTTTTATATTTTTAATACTTTATTATGTTGAAACATACTAATCTAAAATAGAAAATTTGGCAAACAAAATGAGATTATTTTACATTTTTTTTTTTCAAATGGAAAAAAAAAAAAAAAAACTGGTTAATTCTGCTTCAGGGCAGCTATCATGATTATGAATGTGCTAGTTACCACCAGAGACAATAATAAATACACAGGGACCAGATTTCCCTGTTGCCGGGCAATTTTACAAACTTGTCTCTGTCATGGAAAAACAAAGGAGAGGACAGGATGAGAACTTTCTTCCCTTCTATCCGTGGCCACATTTTGTACCCCATACAAATTTTCCTGGTATTGGTAGTTTCAACTTCAAGCCACTATTACCAAACATTCAATTCATGGCACTTTCTGGACCTCAAAAACTATCCAAATAAATATTATTAATCCTCTTATCCTTTCATTCCTCTGCAAGCAAAGCATCCCCTGCATCTGCATCTCATAAACCCATCTAATTTTATCCCCTTTTTGTTATTGTTCTAGTTATGGCAGGAGCAGCAGAATACTCAGACAGGAGGAATTCCAATACCCAACTTTTAGAAGAGCTTGAAGCACTCAGCCAATCTCTTTACCAGACACACACAGCTACCACCAACAGAAGAACTGCCTCCCTTGCACTCCCTCGAACTTCAGCCCCTTCCCTCACCTCTGTCGATGAGATAAAACCTGATGTCAAATCCACCTCCAAACCCCGCTCCAGGCGCATGTCCTTGTCTCCATGGCGTTCTAGATCTAAGCCTGATGATATTGAACCAAAGCCTGATCCAGACACTAAGAAACTGGATGAAACAGAAGCTTCTTTCGAGAAGAAAGGAATTTGGAAATGGAAACCACTCCGTGCCCTTTCTCATATTGGCATGCAGAAACTCAGCTGTTTGTTCTCTGTTGAAGTAGTTGCTGTACAGGGTCTTCCTGCTTCAATGAATGGCCTCCGCCTTTCTGTCTGTATTAGGAAGAAGGAAACTAAAGACGGAGCTGTTCACACCATGCCATCAAGAATTTCTCAGGGTGCTGCTGATTTTGAAGAAACATTGTTTGTCAAGTGTCATGTCCACTGCACTCCAAGCAGTGGAAGGCAGCTGAAATTTGAGCCTCGTCCCTTTTGGATTTATGTGTTTGCAGTTGATGCTGAAGAGCTTGATTTTGGTAGAGGTTCCGTCGATTTAAGTAACCTGATTCAAGAATCTATGGAGAAGAATCAAGAAGGTTCCCGGGTTCGGCAGTGGGACACTAGTTTCAACCTGTCTGGAAAGGCAAAAGGCGGAGAACTTGTTCTGAAATTGGGATTTCAGATTATGGAGAAGGAAGGAGGGATTGATATTTACAGCCAAGCTGATGGATTCAAGTCGAGCAAATCAAGAAATCTCACTTCTTTTGGCCGTAAACAGTCTAAAACATCATTCAGCGTCCCCAGTCCAAGGATGACAAGTCGAAGTGAAGCTTGGACTCCTTCTCAGTCAAAAGCACCAGTAGATCTTCAAGGAATGGATGACTTGAATCTTGATGAGCCAGCCCCAGCTCCTTCAACACCTCCCTCAGTTCGGAAATCAGAAGAACGAGAACAAAAGATTGAAGAACTTGAACTCCTGGACTTCGATGTTGTAGATAAAGGAGTTGAGATTCAGGAGAAGGAAGATACCGGAGACGAGGAGTCTGAGAAGAATGTCCAAGCAAGCTCGGCATCAAGTGAGGTTGTTAAGGAGATGGTGCATGATCAGGTACATCATTCGAGATTAACTGAGCTTGATTCTATTGCGCAGCAGATAAAAGCCCTTGAATCTATGATGGGAGAAGAAAAAATAGTTAGAACAGAGTGTGAAAGTGAGTCTCAAAGACTAGATGCCGATGAAGAGACAGTAACAAGAGAATTCCTTCAAATGCTTGAGGGCGAAGAGATTGATAAATACAGGTTTAATCAACCTAAAAGTCCTCCTCTGCAACTTGGGGGAGTTGATGATTCTACAGAGTCTGAATCCAAGGTATACATCTCTGATCTTGGCAAGGGCTTAGGTTGTGTAGTGCAAACAAGGAATGGAGGCTCCTTGGCAGCCATTAACCCTCTGGATGTTGTTGTTGCAAGGAAAGACACTCCAAAGTTAGCTATGCAGTTATCAAAACCAATTGTTATCCCCTTGCACAAAACCACAAGTGGTTTTGAATTATTTCAGAAAATGGCATCTGTTGGTGTTGAGGAACTCAGCTATCAAATCTTATCATTGATGCCCATGGAGGAATTGATAGGAAAAACTGCAGAGCAGATAGCTTTTGAAGGCATTGCTTCTGCAATCATCCAAGGGAGAAACAAAGAAGGAGCTAGCTCAAGTGCCGCTCGTACGATTGCCTGTGTAAAAACCATGGCAACAGAAATGAACACAGGCAGAAGAGAGAGGATTACAACAGGAATTTGGAATGTAGATGAAAAACCACTGACAGCGGACGAAATTTTGGCATTCTCCTTGCAGAAGATTGAGGCGATGTCAGTTGAGGCCTTGAAAATTCAGGCAGATATGGCAGAGGAAGATGCACCATTTGATGTTTCTCCGCTCACTGAAAAAACAAGAACAAGTGGCGAGAAAGATAAAAGTCAACCTCTGGCTTCAGCCATTCCACTTGAGGACTGGATCAAAAATTACAGCTCATCTACTTCTGATGGTGAGCCAGGGGAGCCAGCAACAATCATGGTAGCAGTGGTTGTCCAGCTAAGGGATCCTCTAAGAAGATACGAGGCAGTTGGAGGTCCTGTTTTGATACTTATTCATGCAACATCAGTTGACATCAAAGAAGACAAGCATGATGAGGAAAAGAAATTCAAAGTAACAGGTTTGCATTTTGGAGGTCTGAAGCTAAGAACAGGAGGAAAAAGGAATACGTGGGATACAGAGAGGCACAGGCTAACTGCTATGCAGTGGCTGGTGGCATATGGACTGGGAAAGGGAGGGAAAAGGGGGAAAAATATGTTGGTCAAAGGGCAAGATGTGTTGTGGAGCATTTCCTCAAGAATAATGGCTGACATGTGGCTCAAACCAATGAGAAATCCGGATATAAAGTTCACGAAGTAGAATGAATTCCAGAGTGATTTTTTAAAAAAATCCACGATACACCTGCCCACAGCAACATGAAAGTCAAAATACTGGAGCTAGAGCAGATAGCACTAGTAAAGAAGCTTTCTTGTTGGAACAAATAAGCAGATAGCCATTTTGTTAAGATTCTAAAATTAATTATTTTTTCGTATATGAGATTTGTTGCAGTTGTAAGTGCCTTTTGTGAATCTGTTCATAATGGCAAAATAATTTCTTGGATTTCCATAATTGAATACTCGACAACCATTGAAATGTTGAATAAGATCCATATGCATTATTCAACTATTAACTACACAAGGAAAATGATAAAGCAAAGAAATTAAATCAATAACAAATAGGTGTTAGTTCCATATTCTATATACGACTAGTGATCTCCATAAGAGCAGGACCTTTCTTGAAATTACCAACGTGCATCCATGTACAACTCCATTGATATAAACCAGGGAGCCAACTTGAATACCAGGTGATAGTCATAGAGCAAAGAAAGTAATGCTAATCAACCCAAGCAAGCTTGTCTATGCCTCTAAGAGAAAGCAAAAGTAACTGTACTAAAACATATTCCCATCTTACAGAATATTACCTGATATAGCATCAATGATCCTCTTCGTGCTAGCTAATCCAGATTTTGATTCAGGATATAAACTTGCGTCTCCTCATCCACTTCCTCCATATGGTGCAACGTTCCACATAATTTAGCAACTAAGGAACTTTCACCTCTTGTATGATTCAGAGCCTTATGATTTGGAATTGAACTTAGTTTACAAGCTTCTCATGCTCTAGCTCCAAACTTGTTAACTCTTCCATTCTACCTTCATCCGTCTGGTTGTTAAACAGTAAGGTGCTAAAAATGACATCTAACATCACACAGATTTCCTTGACCTGTGGGTGACTAGTCTCATCTGCAGTGAACACATGCACCTGGTTATTGACCCCAATCCAGCTATAACCAGGATTCTTCTGGATCCCTTTTTCTTTCATCAATTTTCTGATGTCTGCAATACCTTCTAATTTGCCACAACCTGAATATATGTGTGCTAAAAGTATATGGCTTCCAGAGTTATCCACATCCATTTCAAGCAAGTTCCTCACTGCAAATTCTGCTAATTTTGGGTTGCCATGCATCTTACAAGCTCCAAGCAAAGCCCCCCAAACATCAGCATTCGGGGTAAAAGGCATTTCATCAATCAAACTTTTAGCCTGATCTAGCAAGCCAGCCCGACCAAGTAGGTCTACCATGCATGTAAAATGTTCATGTGTAGGTGAGATGCCGAATTCTTTGGACATAGATTCGAAGTAATATTTCCCTTCTGTTACAAGACCAGCATAGCTACAACCTGATAAAACAGATACATAGCTTATATGATCAGGTGTAACTTCCATCTTTAACATGTTCTTGAAAATCTCTATTGCTATCTTTCCATGACCATTCTGACTATATCCAGATATCATTGAATTCCAGGTCACCAAATTTTTCATACTTATTAAATCAAAAGCTTTGCGTGCTTCTTTAATTTGTCCGCATCTTGAATACATGGTAACAATACTGTTTGCAACTGAAACATCAAATCCAAACCCTAGTTTTTCAGCTTGAGCCGCAATTTGTATTCCTAGCTCTAGCATTGCAAGGTCAGCGCAAGCACTGATTGAAGTGGCAAGAGTAATGTCATCTGACACAATGCATTCTCTTTGCATCTCAACATACAATTTGAGTCCGCATTCCCAGAATCCATGTTGAATATACATGCTTATCATGGAATTCCAAGTTACAACATTCTGCCTAGGCATTTCATTGAAACAAGCCTGAGCTTTTTCAACATCGCCTGCTTGAGAGAATGCAGTGATCATAGATGTCCAAGATATTATATTTCTTATTGGCATCATTTCAAATGCAAGATTTGCATTCTCTGTATCACCAAATTTTGAGTACATTGTGATGAGAGCATTCCCCACAAGAACAAAAGAACCCAAACCACTCTTGGTTGCAAATGCATGAAGTTGTCTGCCAGAAGAGCTAGAGTCTAAATGTGAACAAATCTTAAGTACTATTGCAACTACAAACTCATCCAAGGCAAGAGGAATGTCTCTCATTTGGTTAAATAGCAGCATTGCCTCTTCTTTGAATCCATGCTGCGCAACTCCACTGATTAAAGAAGTCCAAGAAACTGCATTATGCTCTGTTAAAGAGTTAAATACTCGCCTAGCAAACTCTAAACATCCGCATTTTGCATACATATCGACCAAAGAATTGCCTACACAAACGTCAATTATGGGTTCCATTCGGACAATCCGAGCATGCAAATGGATACCCCATTCTAGATCACAAATGCTGGTGCAAGCACTAAGAACACAAGCAAATGTCAAGGAATTGGGTCTAAAACCTTGAGTCCACATCTCAACAAACAAACCAAGAGCTAGGACTCCAAATCCATGTTGACACAAGATAGAAATCATCGTGCTCCAAGACACGCTATCACGTTCAGGCAATTGGTTGAACAAGTCAAGAGCCCTTGTAACCCCATAAGAATTAGAATAACCATAAAGCATACTATTGAAGCAAAACAAACTGGGACTTTGGATCCTCAAAAACACTCTCTCAGCACAGTTAACCGCCCCACACTTAATATACATATCCATAACTGAAGTTTCAATTGATGGGTCATCACATGCAAAATCAAATTTCTCAATGAGTCCATGTAACTGAAGAGCCAAATTGAAATGACCAAGAGCACCACAAGCCTTCATGGCACAAGAGAAGGACAAGAAGTTAAGGAGACAAGTATGATCCCGAATCATAAAAACAAACACCTTGAGAACCTCCTCATATTTACCATTTCGAAAATAAGCAGACATCATAGAGTTCCAAGAAACAGAGTCTCTGTGAGGCATTTTGTCAAACACCTTCTTGGCATTATCCAAACGACCGGCATTAGCGAAACCAGAAATCATAGTATTGTAGGCAAAAACATTGCGAAATGGCATGTGGAAAAAAACCCGGGAAGCGTCGTGGATTAAGTGACAATTGAAGTACATGTTCAAGAGGTGGTTGTGAAGGAAAACAGAGAAGTAGAATAAACCAGAAGAAATGAATTGGGCATGAAGTTTTCGAGCAATGGGTTTTGAAGAACATTGTTTCATAGATTCGTAGAGTTGCATGTAAGGAGGACGATGTCGATTCCATAAGTAATGATGATTGTTTGTTAATTGCCGCCATAAGAGCTTCATTGTCCTTGTAATTCACTCCACACCTGGGAAAAAAAAAAAAAGCGGGAACCTGCAGTGAACTACAGCATGCACGAATACGACGCCGTTTTAAAGTAGGAGAATCATTTTTTATGGCCCGGGCCCTAGCCCAAGAGCACAAACTTTTGGCAAGCAGGAGAATGTACTATCTTGCATCATTAAAGTTTTGGCGTTTAAAACAAGGCCTAATTTGTAATTACAAAAGGTAGATTCAATGGCGACTTTGTTTTCCCTACACTTTATTTTTACTTTGTTGTAACTATTATAGGATTAAAGTATATTTGATGATCCAGTAATGGTTATTTACAAACTTTACTTGTTAAAAATAAAGTCACCATAGCATGCACCATTACTAAAAGATACATAAATTTTTCAACTTTTAACAATTATATCACAAACTTCTGACAATTACATAGTAAATATTAATCTATTAATATTTTTTTAAAATCACTGTGAGATCACTTTTCAGTCAAAAAAATATAACTGTAAATATTTTTTTTTAACTTTTTAAAGATAAAATGACTTAGAATACAAAATGTTGGTTACCTAATTAAAAGAATTAAAATACATTTTTATTTTGAATTATGCTTTCTAATTTAGAAAATAAATTAAACATATCTATAACATATATAAAAGTGGGAAGGGGGTGGGGAAAAAAGCAAATTGACCCCCTCGCCCTCCACTAATTAAGTTATTGAATGGTTTTAATGTAAGGTCTAGATGGTCACTTGCTTATTTAATTAAAATTAAAATCCTTGTCCAATTACAATTTGGGGAAATAGGTAAATTTACCCATTGCCCTCCACTAATTAGATTATTAAATGGTTTTAATGAAAGGTCTAAATGGTCAATTATTTATTTAATTAAAAATAAAATTCTTATCCAATTAGAATTTAACATTGATTAATTAAATTTTCAATTTTAGACCAAATCCATATAAATATTAGATTAGACAAAATCCATAGAAATATTGGACTAAAATTTTCACTATATAAAGAGTCGTTATTTAAAGCCTAATAAATAATATTTTTTCACACACTACGCAAACTCAAACATCAAAAAAATTTTCCATACGCAAACTCAAACATCAAGAAAATTAATTATTAAATTATCAAATGTTAAAGCATCTATCTATAATGGTAAAATTAATTTTACAATACTTTTATTTTTTTCCTAAATCAACATATTCTTTTCACATATAATTTTTATTTATTTATTGTTTGCTTTCTTGTCATATCATATTATATATAG
>CANYLF010396714.1:0-20485 GCA_948193215.1 Bocquillonia castaneifolia
TCATAATCGTTGCAAGCTTTAGCTTAATGGTTGTAATGAACTCAAGAGTTTATCAGGTTAAATCTCCTCACTGAATGAAAAAATGTACTCTTTTTTTTTTTTAGTAAAAAAAGGTACTCCTTTATAATGAAGTGCCTAAGCACCTAAGGCGCGCATTTGCATATATCCTCACCACACAAGTGAAAACAAATTTCTAGTACTGCGTGTGAAGTTTTGGTGAATATTTTGCCACGAAAAGGGTGACAGAGAGAATCAATTGTTCCCTTTAATGTCAAAGGAAAAAAAAAAAAAAAAAGAAATCGAATCCAAATTTGCTGGAGTTCAATAATTCTAAAATATATAATAGATGATTGATTGCATTAAAATAAATCAATCAATTTCTAGCTGTACCTCTTATATATGTCGATTCATTACGCATCCTATTCTCAATGTTAGGTTAATTTGTTTATGGGGTTTAGCCCCTCGCTTTTTTTATCACCAAGAAAACAATTCTTTTTAAGAAGGAAGTTGAATGTATCAATTCACTCGTGTTGGATTGGTACTACCCATGTAAGTAGGGAGTGAAGATTTAAAACTCGAGACTCGTTCTTATTAAATTATATAAAAAAGAAGTTGAATTTCACTTGCTTTATAAAATATAATAAATTAAGATTTTGATACTGAACTTTGATAACTTTTGTAGCTGAAATAACTAAGTAATGTGCAATATTGAAATTGCTGTCTAGATTTATAACAAGTTCTGTAGTTAAAGTTTGAGGATCAATAGTGTATATAACATGGAAAAAAAACTAGATGAATGGGTTCAAAATGATGAATTAATGCGCTCCAGAGAAATTATATACTGAAACAGTTTTATTATATCGGATTATGTCACTTTTTTTTTATGAATGAAAAATTTATTAAAAAAGATCAAAAAGGTCAAAAATTACAAGAGGAGAAAGGAGCTAGGATTACTTACAATATCTCCAGAAGTTAGATGAAAATGAGGGAATTTGCATCTAACCAAATAAGCAGCAAAATAAAAACTATTGAATAACGTATCCCATGGAGACAAAGATTCTTTGAACAATTTGCAATTATGTTGTTTCCAAATTTCCCAAGAGAGTATCATCCATAATGAAGTGATAAAAACATTTTGATGAACACCTTGAAACATGGTCGACAATTGCATGAAAAAATCAGTTGTAGAGGATGACATGACGAACTCCAAACCCAACCACTTAAAAAGGCCATTGCATAAATTCCTTGCAAAGGTGCAATGTAACAAGATGTGGTCCTGAGTTTCTATAGAAGAACAGAAAACACAAGAGGAGCTGTCTATAAGTATAATTTGCCTAGAACAAAGGAAATGTTTCATAGGCAAACTATAATGGAGAGAATACCAAACAAAGAACCTTATTTTTGAAAGAACTGAAGCTGCCCAGCACCTCTTGAAAACCACCTGATCAGAGTTGTGAATAGTATTATTGAATCTATTGGTGAATGAGTTGACAGTGTACATTCTTGAGGTCTCTAGCTTCCATCCAAAGCCATCATCAGCAAGAGAGACCTACAAGCCGATTATGTAGTAAAGCTAGCTGCTCCATGTGAAAGAGGTGAAGGCGTCGATTCCAGGCTGAACGACCAGACTGAAGCAGCACATCATTAAGGGCAATAGACACCGAAGCTCTAGGTTCAGATGCGAGCAGGTATAACTAGTGGAATTGCTCAGAGAAAGTAGCTCCCTCGTGCAATGGATCAGTCCAAAACCTGATGCAATCCCCTTTACCTAAAGTGAAGCTGATATTAGACAAGAAAAAAAGACCAATATCCAGGTTGCTCTATGCACTGTTGTTTAATACCTCGCATAATTGGAGAAAGCCTTTTGGAGTTTGCAATTAAGAGAAAATGCCATGAATTAATTCCTATAAAATCATTTAAGACCGAGGACCACAAAGAGGGTACAGTACCATGCAAAAACCTCCAATTCCACTTAAACAATAAACCCGCATTTTGTAGCTCTATTTTACACAAACTGAGACCTCTTGCATCATATGAAAAACAGATAACATCCCATGATACTCTAAACGAAGACCTTCCAGTTGTGTTACCTTTCCATAAAAGCCCTCTCATTTAGCCTTCTATCTTATGTCTAATAGTAACTGACATACGAAATAGAGACATAAGATAAATGGGAAGACTATTTTAAACAGATTTCACCGACACAAGCCTCCTTGCATATGAAAGAGATGTGCCCTTCCATAAAGCTAACTTAGATTGGAATCTACTTTTAGCATAAAGAGGAACCCCTAAATAAGAAATAGGCAAAGAAGAGATCTTACACTTGAGAATTACAGCACACTAATTGGTAGTGGATTGAGAGACACCAATTCCAATCAAGGTACTTTTATCAAAGTTTATTCATAGGCCTGAGTTGATTTCAAAACACCGAAGAATACGCACAAAATTGGAAACTATATTCACCTTTTCTGGAATGAAGCAAAGGGTGTCGTCTGTAAATTATAGAACTGAAATGGGGGTAGAAGAACCATCACACTAAATTCCTTTTATAAGACCATCATCCAAAGCCTTGTCTAAAATCCATTTTAAACCCTCCACTGCCATCATAAATAAGAAAGAAGAGATAGGGTCTCCTTGTTTCACACCTTTATAAAGTGGAATCGGGCTTATAGGAGCACCATTTACCATGATAGATGTGGTCGAATCATTCCAACATTTAGATATCCATAAAATCCACTTCTACGAGAAACCCATTTTCCTCATATCTTTGATAAGATAGGACCAATTAACGCTGTCAAAATGCCTTATGAAAGTCTAATTTAAGGAGAAAAGTTGGTTTTTCAGAGGCATGAGCATGATGCACTAATTTCGATGCAATGAATGAGCATTCATGAATACTTCTCCCCCTGATAAAAGCAAACTAAGGAGAAATGATGCTGGGTAGAACCCTGCGAAGTCTGAAAGATAACAACTTTGAAAGAATTTTGTAGACCCCATTAATAAGACAAATGGGTCGAAAACCTGGAAACTTGGGCACTAAAACCATGTAAGATGATTTAAAAATAGCAGGGAGGTTTCTAGAACCATGGAACCGAGTAATGATGCTAATGATCTCTTCCTTCATAAAACTCCAGGCCTTCTTATAAAAGAAAAAGTTAAACCTATCAGCTCCTGGGGCTTTATCCCATCAGGTCCAGGGGCTTTATTGGAGCCACAAAACTTCACTACATTCCAAATATCTTCCTTAGAGAAAGAAGCCACCAAAAAATCATTATCCACATCAGATACAATTGAGAAATTAAGAGCTCTAAGATCATAAGGAACCTCAATTTTAGTAGTAAAAAGAGTAGTGTAAAAATCCATAATACCATCCTGAATCTGAATTGGCTCAGAGAAAGTACCTGAATCATATTCCACCTTTGTGATCCTATTGATTATGAAATGAGAAGATGCTTGTTGATGGAAGAAAGTAGTGTTATTATCACCTAACAAAGTCCATTTCAATCTAGACCTCTAATGCCATAAAGCTTTTATGTGCTTTCTTTTCTTGTGGAGCTCATTCTTAAGATTTGCAATTATAGAGGTTGAACCACCTGTAAGTCTGTTTTGGAAAGAATGGCTACTTCCAACTTCTTGATTTCCACCTCCACATCACCAGAAACCTCCCTATTCCAATGTCCAATAGCTTGGCAAAAAAGATTGAGTTTCTGAGATAAAGGAGAGGAAGTATTATTGATGCAAATAGACTCCCAGGCTTAAGAAACAAACGAAACAAATCTACCATCCTCCCACCATGAGTTTATCTATCGGAATGGCTTCTTCCCCGAATTAAAATTAATCAAAAATTTGAACAAATGTGGGAGGTGATCCAAAAGTGTCGAATCCACTATTGACACTGACTAGAAAGGCCAAAGTGAAGAAATTTCATTTGACACTGTGATTCTGTCAATTGTTGAAAAAGCAAGTACATTATGCCAGATGTAAATCGCCCATAAAGGGGAAGATCAGGAAGCTCATTGGAGTTGACAAACCCTTGAAAATCAAGAAAAAACCAAGATAGAAGTCCATTCGATCTTTCTTCTAGTTGCAGAACCTCATTAAAGTCACCATAAATGATGAGATTTGGATACAGAGAAATGAAGTTAATCAATTCTACCCATAGAAGAACCCTCTCTACACTTTCGTTAGGAGCATATACAATAAGAATGTGCACATTACAAGTAGTAAAAGAAACATTACATAGCAACCATCTAATTGAACTAGAAACCAAAGAGCATTTAATCCTTGTAGTGTTCCATCACTTCCAAAAGAAAATAATACCACCACGAGAACCTTTTAAAAGGACAGAGAAAAAATTGAAGTCTAAGTGACTCCAAAAACACCTCATAGCAATAGGAGAAATATCAGATTTTTTTTTATCTCTACAATAGCCACAAAATCTAAACCATGTAGAGAAATTTGATTTCAAACAAACAACTATTTGGACTTATTACAAAAGCCCCCTTCGAGCATTCCAGAATAATAAATTCATAAATAAGAGATAAAACTTGGAATGAGATTGTGGTTTAAGCCGCAATCATATTAACTGCTAGCTGGTTGCATATATCTACTTTGGCAAAGTCATTAAAAATTCCCAACTGCTTACCCATCCTCCATGTCTCTTCGATACCAACTTTCAATTGAGGAGGTCCTTGGCTCTCCAATAAAGCAGCATTTTGAATATTCATGTTACCTATATCCAAAGTGGATTCCAAATTCGATGAAGTTGTTGTAGCTGATCCCAATTTGCTTTTAGACAACAACTTTCTTGTTTTGCTTTATCTTGAAGTGTTAATCTAACAAACTGATCATGATGGATTCATAATGGACTGTTCCAGGATATTATGAGCCTAGGCAATGGGTTGTTGCATCTTTTCTTGGGAGTTTGGAATTGCAACACTGTGCATAGACCCTAAAGCATCAACTGCTTGCACAGTCCTTGAATCTACAACAACAACATTAGGCTGCTTGTCCATTTTTTGTAAAACTACATCCTCAACCTATTCCTCTTCATGCAATAGTATTGGAGTGATGTTGTCCTCATGTTCCGATTCAGAATCATCTTCAGACTCATAAAGAGATTCCTCTTGCAAGTCAAAATAGAAGGGGGCATTAGATTCAAAAACATGTATCAAAAAAGATTATTCTCCAACCGAGACATTAAAACGGCCATCAAGAGGACTTCCTGGAATTGACAACAGACACGAGATGACATCGAGATGTCGAAGCTTGAAGAAATCCTCATGGAAACCAATGAATTTGCCAAATTTTGATGCGACAAACTCACACACTTTCGATGACATAAAGGTCGGTGGAATGCCAAATATGTCAACCTAGGAAATACGCTCTGTCGGAGCAGGACACTTAGATATCAGCTTCACTTCCTTTATGATATCATTAAGATAAACGTGGTCAAGTTTGATGAATCCCTCAAGGGCATCTTTGCTATGGAAGTGTATTAACACTTTATCATCTCCCAGTGTGGTTATCAATTTGAAGGCAAACCCTCGATCATGGAGAATTCTCAGTAAATCAATCAGCTTCTTAATATCTCTAAAGGTTACACAGCATGCTGAATCAATCCAATGAGGAGGAAGAAAATTCCCTGTAAAGTTTAAAGAGATTTCAGGAGTTGAAACTTAATTATCTCCGAGCTTTGAGGAGGTTATAGTAGCGTAAGATCGACCATCTCTAAGAGATGGTTTAATAGGAGTCCTAGTCGATTAGACCTTTATTGCACTAGTTTAGACTGAGAAACAGTAGCAGGTTTGTTAGGGTAACGAGCTGGAAAAGCTTTAAGGCGATACGAACCAATGTATCCGATTGATTCGATTAATCACCATTGAAAGGCTCAGATCCTGGTGTACCCTTATAAATCCAAAGGGAAGATTATGTACATTCCTCTTTGCAACTAAAGTGATGAGTCCATACACATCATTCTGCAATAAAATCTTGTAAAGGTCAAGGACCTTCTAGCCTTGGGGATAGCCCTCAAAGTAAATGACAGAAGGATCAAAGGTTGGGGGTGAAGGTAGTGGTAATCAGTGAGTGGTTGAACGGTAAGGGTGGCCGGTTTGGTGGGAGGTGGGGAGGCAGGCGTCTTGGGTGGCTAGGGTTAGGGTTAGGCATGTGGGAGGTTTATGAATATTGGAAAATGAAATTTTAGATTATATCTCTTTATTAATGATTTATTAATGATGCAATAATTTACGTCGATTTGATAGAATTTAATAGTTTAATATAATTTATCATTGAATTTAATAGTTTAGATATAATTTGTCATTGTTGATAATGAGATAATCTACATAAATTATATAAAAATCAACAATTTAAATATAATTCACAATAATAAAACAGTTTTGGTCTATAATTTCAAATCAACCGGATAATATTCACCCTAATAAAATGAAAGATGCAGCTGGATGGAGCAATATTAACACCACTAATTAATATGCTTAAATCATCAAATACATTTGTCCAAAAATACATAATTCTACGCACCAATGACACGTCTTGCGCGACCAAAAACAAGAGTCTTGGCTTAGAAATGGCCCCAATCTAATCATCATCATCACTTCAAAGAAGAATATATGTATGTGTGTGTGTGTGTGTATATATAGAATGCGTAGAAAATATGTAAGAATGACTAAAATGGGGAATAGGAATCAAAATCATGCGCATTAATTAGAGATTGGGGGGCCATAGCTAGAAAGGAAAAAAAAAATGCAGGTCAAATCCCATCACCCCTTTATATGAAAAGCTAGCTCAGTAATGGTGCTAAGCATGCAGTTTTTCAAATTGCAAGTGAGAGGAAAGTTGAATATCTTTTTCCCACAAATATCAGACACTGTTTTTAAAAATCTTCCATTAAAAGGTGTATATTATGACCCATTAAATAGGAAATCTTTTAGGAATATATATATATAAATTAATTTATTGTTGTTTCTCAATAAATATTTATATGTGTTATGTCATATAGCTTCATGCCTGTTGGCTGGTTTTCTTAATTTAAATATGTACATGGGAAGGAGTCTTGAATCTGAATATTTATTCAAGTTACTAGATATTTTTACTTGCAAATTTATTATGAAATTTGTTAACAATTATTACAAGAGTTTCGCCTGATACTACTTGTATGTATATGTAAGAACTATTTATAAAACATTGAGCGGCTCTAATGAAATAATCAAACAAAACAGTGACGGAGATAGATAGAAAGTGGTAGGAGGACCACGAAAAATGCATATCCATGCATGTCTCCCACTAATATGTTTTCAACTATTTGTAATTCACCAATATCGATATCATGATAGCTTCAATCTTCTTCAATAATTTGCCAAAATTAAAAATATAGAATATAGAATAATTATTCGTGTGATGATGAATGACTATATAATCATGCATAACATGTATACTCTAACTTTGATATATTTTCTTTATCTTTTTATTTGAAGATTATAATGACATATTGAACATAAACCCTAATTTTTGTATTGTCTTTATGTAAAAGACTCCATGATTATATATAAGTACACACAATACTATATATTTACTGACTGTAAAATCTTATCAAACAAAGATTTAATAATAAATTAAATTAAATACTGAAACATTCAGGACGTTCCCCTTACTTGAGTGTTGCCTGAGCTGCTCTAAGTCTCCAAAACCTGCAAAACAAGGGCACACTTGAAATGGTCCCCGGGGTCTGACTCTGATGCTTAAGTTAGAGATTTTCTCTTGAGAGTTATGAATATATGTGAATGAGAGAACGATATCTGACCCCCTAGACGGCAGGGATTTATATAGTAGTAGGAACAATCCCCTTAAGCCTAGGAATCCTTGTTCTAATAGGCTTAGGAGTCCCCCCTTGCTGTAATGAGTCAGAATCCCCTTAGGAGTAGGAACCCCCCATATAATGTGAGAGTCCCCCTTGACTTAGGATTCAAGGTGTCAGAACATGTAAAGGGCTAACGTGAGCCTTAGCACGCAATGGGCCCCTTAGGCCTTTTGGGCTTAAAGTAGTGATTCGTATCACAAGTCCACCCCCCCTCCCCCTCAAGCAGTGCTAATGTCAAAGACATAGCTAGAGGGTAATTTCAGTCGGTGGCGATCCCTCTTGCAGTAACGTTAGTTGAACAAAGGCGAACCATTGGGAAACATGGCTTCTTAAGAATCGCCCACATTAAAACCATTGCCCGTAGAAGACCATAGTTAAATGAGCGAAAGTCAGAGAATACTAAAAGTTGCAATAAATGTCAAATGGCTCCGATTGACACGTGTCCCACTAAGCAGTCACGTCAGTTCAATTTCCTAGGTGAAACTATCTCTTCGCTTAGACAAAACCGCTTCAACTTTCCCTCTTTTTAATTACCCTAATCATTTCAAAAGTTTGCATTTTCTCTTTCATCTTCTCCCTTGCCGGCAACGACTTTCATCAGAACTTTAGCACTCCGGTCACCATTTTTCCTCCTTTGCACCGACGTTTTTACTATTATCGTCAGGCCATTTGTCGAGCCAGTCGAAACGCTTCATCAATCACAGTAAGTGTCCATTTCCCAACCTCTTTCTACTATGTAATGTTTATTTGTACTCTATGTATCAAGTTTCACGATTCTTTTAACGGTGAAATGTATTTGTTGGTTTTCTGCACTTAATATCCATGATTTGTATCCACGCTATCTTATGCCATAAGCATGTAGTGGTTTACTGCTTTACATTATGATGGCCATATGCATTTGGTAGAATATCCTTAACTTTGTGGTCTGTTCATATGCCCTTTAGTTTTCTGACAAAATGCTTACTTGAAAATAGGCTTGAGTGACTGATATGTGTCTGTTGTTTATTCATTTTGCAATAACAATTGGTTCTTTTTTTTGATAACTGTTTGGGACTTTTTTGGATAGGACTTAGGATGTTCATGGTGATTCCATCCTTTAACATATCTACCTCTTCATCTTCCACATCTACCCCCCAAGCCAGGTCTACTGTCATCTCTGTTTCCTCCGATTCCTCAAACGGTGTCAACCAACCCAATCGTCCAAGGCCTAAACCCCAGACCAATACATCAACACCACAAAATGCCTCCATCTCCTTTAACCCAAAACCTTTAAACCCTTAAACGATAAACCTTACAACCCCTCAAAGAGTGATACAGAGTCCTCTAGTTTTAATAATAGTACCGTAGGAGTTGCCCCTCAACCTTTTCCTCCTCCAGGCTTTAAAATAAAACACATGGCCTGTAAATAGTCCAAAGACACTGTGGACCTTCACCCAGCCAGACTAATAGAGTCCGACCTAGACCTTTTTACTACTAAATATGGTGGTCTCCCAGATGGGTATACCATGAGACTACCCAAGGAGGGTAGCTTCTCTAATCAAACCTTAGGTCCTAATGAACAAATAGTTTACAAGGAATCGAATGAACAAATAGTTTATAAGGAATCGATGGAGAGTGGCCTTAGGTTCCCCCTAGACCCTTCTCTCAAAATTTTTTTGGAACACATTCAATGTCCTTTGTCTGCCTTCATCCCAACGCTTATAAACTCTTCACTGCCACCTCAATTTTATGCCAACCAAAAGGCTACACCCTCACCCCCGAAATCTTCCTAAACGTATATAGCGTGGTGGAGAGCGTAGGAACCTCTAAGTACGTCGCCTTTAAGACGATCAAGAAAAGATTTGAGGGTCTCAAAAACTATCTGAAAGGGTGGGGAGACAATTTTCATATAGTAACCTGTGAAACAGGGTGGGGCAAAATCCCTAACAGCTGGTCTAAAGCACTCATAAAACCTAAGCGAGTGAGGACTTTAGACAGCACCTCTGTGGAGGTTATTCAATACTTAGGCGAACAGTCCAGAATTCACCTTGAGACCCTTCTCAAAAAACACTTTTATAGGGAGGATTATATCCCCAAGACTAGACCCTTTGGCCCTCGGTTAGTGGATGAATCTGAGGAAGATTCTGAAGAAGATGAAGTTGACATGGGGACCGAAACTGGCGGACCCAGCCTCTCACCAACTGATGGTACTTATTCTTTCTCCCTTTTACTTATATTTATTTTATTTATTCTTGTATAGATACTAAGAATCAATTATGCTGCTATGATTGCCGAAGTAGGAGCTGCAGAAACAGGGGCGAACCCCTCAACTTCTCCTCCACCAGGAGTTAATACAACTGCTGCTGCTGAGCCCACTCCACCTGTGGAGTCTACTATGCCTGAAGTTTCTCAGAAGCAACCTTCCGAGGTGAGTCGAAAGAGAAAAAGATTAGTGAAGGTGGGGTTAAAGGCGTCCACAGCCCCAAAGAAAACTTGCTCTCAGTTGATGGAGACCATTAACGATGGGTCCTCTAGCTCTGAGGGCGAGCTTGCTGATGTGAGCACTTATGCCCAGGGATGGGTGGACGAGCTGGGGAATCCCACCGTCAAAGATAGTCGAGTTGCCGCCCTGATCAGTAGGGAAATAAGCCTTCCTACTGATATGGAAGGTCTTTCAGGGCGGACACACAACTCACTCTCTTTACAAGTTTAGGAGCACTTGCTCCCAGCAAGTTTCTTTGTCATATGCTATGCCTTCTTTTTCTTTACTTTATTTATGCTAGTTTGCTAACCTTTCCTCATGTATCCTTTTCAAATGCTGAACCTTGTTCGAATGATGAAATATAAATACCTGGCGAAGCATTCAGCTCACAAGAGAGCAGTGAAAGATATGCAAGCTCAAGTCAAGTCTGCAGTGGATGAGGCGACTGCTGGGGCAGAGGCTGAGTTGAAGAAGGATCAGGACAAAACCAAGCGCATAAAAGAAAAGTGTAATAAAGAGAAGGCTGATCTCGAAGCAAAATTGCAATCAATGACAGAGAAGGCGGACCAACTAGAGAAGGAGAATGCTGATTTGATGGCGAACGTTGAACCCTTACAGGCTAAGATTACTCAGCTTGAGGGTGAGAGCACCCTTCAACGTTCTGAGCTAGTCCTCCTAAGGCGCTCTGTTGGTGGAACCCTCATCAAATATCAGGTGAAGCTTCGAGATGCAGCACATCATCAATTTACTGACTCCGACTTCTCATTTATGGATGCCATCTTCCCGGTTGAAGATGAAATGGATGAATGATCATCAGTGTATTTATTTTTCTTATCTTTTTTAACAATTTTATATTTCTCTTTGTAAAATATTAAAACAGCTTTTCTATTTAATTATATCTATCTTTATTCGCCTTGCCTTTTTCTTTAATTATAGGTGTTATTCTCCACTAGACTTTTCCTTTATTGTGAAACTACTGTTCACTTAGCATTGCCCTTTAAATGTTATGAGGGTTTTTATTAAATGGCTATTCATTCACTCACCTTGAATTGTGTCAAACCAATTTATGCTTTTGCCATGTAGAGTAAGAGTTGGAAACCGCTTTAATTATATAATGAATTGGCTTTTAGATGATCACAAAGTTTCTGTTTGCCTTAGTGCCGTAAGGTCTTTTCCTTTCCCCTGAGATTGACTGTGCCTCTACCTTGGAGGTCTTGGTAAGGTATTTTCTTTTAGGTCGCCCCTTAATAAGAGGTCGCCTTTAGTGGATAACTGCCTTTGTGATACAGCTTCTTGCGAGTTTGCCTTAACTTATAAGGTCTTTTATTTCCCCCATGGGGTTTTATTATGTCTCGACATGAGAGGTCTTAGTGTGGCATTTTTCCCATAAGTCGCCCATTTATAGGGGATTGCCTTATTCCAATAGTTGCCTTTATCGTAAAAGGTCTTTTTGACTTATATCAAGCTAGATTTTAGCAAACGATATCTTTGTTGATCTTCTAGGGGATTTAAGTTAGGCTCCCCTTTGCCTTACATTTTCTTGCTTATTTAAATAAAAGAAAAGAAAAACTTAAATGCAAATAAATAGATACCTCAATTGCTAGTAGAGGTTTTATTGTTCCAGCTCCTATAAGGGCTCTCGTCTCGCCTTATCTATTATAAGGTCTTTTTACTGGTGAAACTTTCTGAGATGTTCCACATTCCATGATCTGGGGATTTCCTCTCCCGTAAGTTTTTAAGTTTGTGAGTGCCTTTGCCAATTACTTTGGCTATCTGGAAGGGACCTTCCCAATTAGATTGTAGTTTTTCAGTTTATTGCATGGACACTTCACTCTTTCTAAGGACCAGCTCCCCTTCTTCAAATTTCCTTTCTCAGACTCGCCTATTATGGAACTGTACCATTTTTAGTTGGCAAGCCATCATTCTCAGATATGCCTGTTCTTGCCTTTCTGGCAATAGATCTAAATTTATTTGGAGCTCTTGTTCATTAACGGGTGAGAGTTCTTCTGTCCTGAAGTTCCTTCCCCAATTTTTACTGGAACCACTGCTTCTAAACCATAACATAGGGCGAACGAGGTTTCACCTGTAGGGTCCCTTGGAGTTGTTCTGTAGGACCATAAAACATTGAATAAATGATTTACCCAATTGGTTTTTTCTTGTTCGAGCCTTTTCTTAAGCCCTTGTAGGATGATCCTATTGGCTGATTCGGCCTACCCATTAGTCTGAGGATGATGGACTGAGGAGAACTTTTGCTCAATTTGAAAGGCCTCGTAGAAGCTCCTGAATGCTTGAAAGGTGAATTGAGTGCCATTGTCTGTAATGAGAGTGTAAGGGATCCCAAACCTGCATATAACCTCTTTGAAAAAGAAGTCCTGGACCCTTTGAGATGAAATTGTAGGGACTGCTTCTACTTCAATCCACTTAGCAAAGTGATCAATCGCCACTATTAAGAATTTCTTCTGTGCTTTGGCTATGGGAAATGGACTTAGGATGTCCATCCCCCATTGGGCAAATGGCCATTCACTTCCTATTGGGGTGATGTTTTTTGCTGGCTTATGATGTATGTTGGCACTAAATTGGCATGCTTCACATTTGGACACCAAATTCTTAGCATCCCTTTTTATGGTGGGCCAATAGTATCCTCTTAGGATCACCTTTCTGGCGAGCACGTTAGCCCCCTTATGGGCGGCTCCTATTCCTTCTTGAATTTCTCTTAACACATAATTTGCTTCAGTTTCACTCAAGCATTTGAGCCAAGGTTGGCTTTTGGACCTTTTTCTTAGTTCCCCCCTCCTTATAAGCGTATTCGGCGGCTTTCCTCATTAACCTTCTTGATTCCCTTGGATCATTTGGTAGGATGCCATTTTCCAAGTACTGGATAATCGGTTTCATCCATCCTCTGTTGTTTTCAACCGGCAGGATATTGGCCTTGGTGATGCTAGGGGATTTTATTTCTTTGATTAGTACATTAGGGATCGCCATGCCCTCTGCTGCCATATTTGCAATGCTATCTGCCCCCTAATTTTTTGTTCTGGGGATTTACGATAATCGCCACTAGCCGTCACTCCTTTTTTCACCTTCCGTGATGAGTTACTTCACCATGGAGACGTACTTGGTCATATCTTCATTTGCTTGGAAAGTGCCTGAGACTTGATTCACAACTAGCTGTGAGTCACTACAAATTTCCAAATCTGTGATGCCTGTTTCCAGGGCAATTTGTAACCCTAGGATGAGAGCCTCATATTCAGCCACATTATTGAAAGTGGCGAACCCTATTCTGGCTGCATACTTGATTTCTATCTTGTCTGGTCCTTTGATTAAGATACCAATACCTGCCCCTGCTGAGCAAACTGCACCGTCTACCATTAGTTTCCATGGGGAAATCTCCTTGGTGGCTATGGGTTCCCCTGGTGTCATCTCCGCCACGAAGTCTGCCAACACTTAGGCCTTTAATGCTTTTCACAGTTAATAGGTAACCCCTAAACTTCCTATGTGGATCGCCCGTTCTACTATTGTTCCTGAGGCCTCCACTTTTTGCAACACCTTTCTCAAGGGACTGTCTGTTCTGACTACGACTGGATGTGCCTTGAAGTAATGCCTTAGTTTTGCGTTGCTATTAGTAGTGCAGAGGCTATCTTTTCTAATCTTGGGTAATTAAGCTCAGCTTCATGTAACACTTTACTGACGTAATAGATGGGCAACTGTTCACCTTCTTCCTCTCTTATAAGTACTGCTACCACTCTTTCCTCCGTGGTGGCTAAGTAAAGGTATATGGTTTCCCCTTCAATCGGCCTACTCAATAACCGAGGGGAGGGGGATGTCAGAAATGTCTTGATTTCTTGGAAGGCCTTTGCCCAATCATCTGACCATTAAAAGTTTTTAGGGTCTTTGAAGGTCTTAAAGAATGGTAGGCATCGTTTGGCTGAGTTGGAAATGAACCGTCCTAGGGCGGTGATTCGCCCATTGAGTTTTTGAACCTCGTTAAGTGTTTTAGGCGGTTCCATGTTAATGATCGCCTAGATTTTGTCAGGGTTGGCTTCAATTCCCCTTTGGGATACCATGAATCCCAAGAACTTGCCTGATTTGACACCAAAGACACATTTCTCTGGGTTTAATTTCAAGTTGAATCTTCTAAGAATCTCAAGGACTTCTCTCAAGTCCTTAGGATGCTCCTCTGCCTGCCTTGATTTGACTATCATATCATCCACGTGGATCTCTACGTTTCTACCTATATTGTCTTTGAACATCTTGTTTACCATCCTTTAAAAGGTGGCTCCTGCATTCTCTAAGCCAAAAGGCATCTTAGTGTAGCAATAAGTGCCTTCATGAGTTGTAAAAGCGGTTTTGGCTTCATCTGGTTGATGCATTGGTATTTAGTGGTATCTAGTTTTGGTATCCACTAAGGAGTATAGATGGTGGCCTGCAGTGGAGTCTACTAAGTGATCAATTTATGGTAACAGATAGCTATCTTTTGGACACACCTTGTTTAGATCAGTAAAGTCCACACACATTCTGTATGAGCCATTGGGTTTCTTTACCATTACTACGTTTGCCAACCATTCAGGGTATTGAACTTTCCTGATTACTCCCATCTTTATTAACTTATTGATCTCCTCATTGATGGCGATCTGCTTGGGCCAGCTGTGTTTCCTTTTCTTTTGTATTATGGGGGCGATTGTCGGATCAATATTTAGTTTATGTGCCATCACTTCTTTGCTAAACCCTATTAGTTCATCCTCAGTCCAGGCAAAGGTGTCTTGGAATTCTGATAATGCTCGCAAAGTTTCTTGTAGGATCCCTGGGTCCATCTCTCCTACTTTTATTTCTTTGCCTAACCTAGGGCTTTGTTTTGAATGGCTCCCACAGGTTCTGCTTTATTCTCCTTTGGTTAGATATTTTCTTCAATGACGACGGTTAAGAACACCCCTTTTAGTGCCTGATAATAGGCGATCTTGGCCCGTCTTTGGTCTCCTTTGATTACCGCCTCTCTTTTCGAAGTAGGAATCTTTAAGAGTAAATATCGTATACAGATGCTGGCACACGTTTCATTAGGGATTGGTCACCTAATAATAGCATTGTATGCGAATGGGATATCAACCACCATAAATTCTGCTTACAATACCTTAGTTATGTCTCCTTCATCCAATTCTACTTTAAGCTTGATCGAACCTACTATTGTTGTTGATTTACCTCCTAGGCCAACCAGATGAGTGTTGACAGGGGATAGCTTGGTTTAATCTAGCCCCATTTTATCAAATACTTTTAGAGTAAGGAGGTTCACTAAACTCCCTGTGTCCACCAGTATGTTGTGGACTATGTGATTATGAATTAGGGCTTTGACTACTAAACCATCTTTATGAGGGGTTACGGTTGCCCCTTTATCTGCTGCTAAAATTTGCAATGTTCCAATCTGTTCTGCTAGAACCGCTTTTGAATTAACAGAATAGATGGACCTAGCTAACCTTTTTCTCTTAGTAGAACTATCACCTCCTGCAATTCCTCCTGCAATTATGTACATGTGTTTAACAGGCCCCCCTCTAGCCTTTTTATCGCCTTCAGCTTCATCACTATTTTCATCATCTCTGTGGTCCCGCCTCCTTTCTTTTCTTCTTTCATTCCTTCTGTATTCTCCTTTGTTACCTCTTTGATCTCTAGGCCTTTCTTCTTGCTTGTTATCTCACCTCTCTATCTCCCTATCATTTCTTCGATCATCTCTATCATAAGCGGATCTATCCTGATCGTCCCTTTTGACAAATCACCTAAGAGACCCAGCTTGAATGAGCTTTTCTATCTCCTTCTTCAAGTGATTACATTGCTTTTTATCGTGACCTACATCTTTGTGAAACTGGCAGTACTTGCCATTGTCCTTTCTCTCAGCTGTGTATGAACTCATCCTCCTTGGCCATTCTATCCTCTCTCCATTATCTTTGATGTGCATGAGGATTCATTCTCTGGATGTATTAAGGGGTGTGTATTTGGGGAGATTGGAGCTCTTAGACCCATTATTACCACTTGAGTTTTTGCTTCTTTTAGGAGATCGCCTATCTCCCCTTGGGGAAAGCTCCCTTTTATATTCTTTCATTCTCTTCAAATAATATTGACCATCATCCACTCTTATGGCTGTGTTGGCGAGTGCCATTAGGGCTTCTACATTATTAGGAGCCTTGATTAATAATTCCTTCCTGAATTCCTCATTTGTTGTACCATGGAGCATAGCAGAGCAAGCTATGCCCTGATTCAAATCTTCTATCTTGGCGATCTCATCATTGAACCGCTCTATGTATTTTTTTTAAGGGTTCACCTTCCCTTTGTTAGATAGAGAATAAGTCTGCTGACACCTTTTTCTGTTGGATGGAGGCTGCAAATCTCTGCCTGAATGCTGTGGCGAGTTGTCTAAAGGAGTGTATAGAGTGAGGGGGTAGTGTTTTGTACCAATTGGCAGCATTCCCCTGTAAGGTGGTAGGGAAGAATTTGCACCATATATAGTCTTCATTAGTTTGGACACTCATAGATGTCTGGAATTTGTAGACGTGACTTACCAGGTCTGACTTTCTAGAATAAATGTCTAATGTGGGGAACTTAAACCCTTTGGGTAGAGGTTTATCTAGAATGTGTTGAGCCAAGGGCGACTCATTCTTTAAATTGAACCCAGGGTTGAAATCTTGCATGCCCATCTTTCCAATGACTTCCCTGACTTGTCTTTCTATTTTTTCCTTTTCATCTTCTTCCTGTTCCACCCTTTGTGCTATTGCTCTTTATAATTGCTCGTCTCCCCTTTTGGACATTTTCTCCTTGATCTCCATGACTGAGGGGCGACTTTCTGTGTTTTTTTCTTGGCTTTCTTTTTAAGTTGTTTGTCCCTTGTTTCTATCCATCCTTTAATGTCCTGGATTTTGTCATCAAACTTCTGACATGCTTCGTCCAAAATTCTGGCTACATCAGCTGCACTAATCATGCTACTCCCCTCATTTCCTCTTGTGTTAGTAGGATGAGAAGATGCATCATCCCGGTCATTCTCTACTCCCCTCCTTTTGCCATCAAAATTGTCCCCCTGAGGTGCAGCAGGTGGGATAAATTAGGGAACATACTTATGGTGCCCTTGAAGTACGGCCAGATTAGTCTGATCTTGCACTCCTAGCGGAGGGGGAATGTCATTATTTGGATGGGGAATGAGGATTCCTTGATTTGGAATGAAGGTAGGACCTGGGTGGAGAACAAGTGGAGAGGGCAAATAAGGGACATTAAAATCTGTTCCATGTGGCCTTAACGGGACTGGGGGAACTAGTGGCGGCATGGAAGTTGCCAGTGGATCTGGTGTGATTGGAGGAGATTGGTGGATATCCTTGAGATTGAGGATACTTAATCTAAAGAGTTAAAGTACATTAAGGAGTTTGATTAGCAGTGGAAACTAGAATTCTAGATGGTTGTTGAGTGGGGGGAGTCCCCTAAGTAGTTCTGAATGGTTATGGCATCCACGACGGAAGTCCACCTGAGCTAAAGAAACTAGGAGGCAAACCATAGGGGGGGGGGTTCGTTATTCGTTATAATGAATTATTTTGAATTAAAAATAATCCATGCTCACTGCACCAATGAAACGTTCAAGACGTTCCCCTTGCATGAGTGTCGCCTGAGCTGTTCTAAGTCACCGGAACCTGTAAAACAAGGGCAGACTTACGGTGATCCCTGGGGTCTGACTCCAATGCTTAAGTTAGAGATATTCTCTTAAGAGTTATAAGTATGTGTGAATGAGAGAATGATACCTGATCCCCTAGAAGGCAGGGGTTTATAAAGTAGTAGGAACAATCCCCTTAAGCCTAGGAATCCTGGTCCTAATAGGTTTAGGAGTCCTTCCTTTGTTGTTATGAGTCAGAGTCCCCCTAGGATTAGGAACCCCCCCTTGTGATGAGAGTCCTACTTGACTTAGGATTCAAGGTGTCTGGACATGTAAAGGGCTAACGTAAGCCTAGCATGCAATGGGCCCTTTGGGCCTTTTAGGATTAAAGTAGTGATTCGTATCACCTCTATTTCCAAAGATTACTTGTATTGCTCCAGGTTTTTTCTTTGAACCTTAAATTAAGAAAGGTGTTGGTTAATCCATAACAACATACGCAGAGAAATGTTGCATATTAAGCATTTTTGATTCATAAGTTCACAAATCAATCCCTGGAGGATGATTGGCAATGCTGAAATATGACATGGTTTATATTAATTGGAATCACATAATAATGCTGCATCACCTTTTCTTTCTAGGTTACTTTCAATAAACAAATCTCAGCAAGCAATTACTGTAGTGCACAATGTAAAGTCTTTTGATCTTTGGCACTATAGATTGGGCCATGCATCTACTTCTAGAATAAAAATATTGCAAGATGTTGATAATAAAGTTCATACAACACTCACTGTTGTCAGTGGTAGACCCAGAAATTTTTTTAAGGGGGGGCAAACTTGTAACGTGAAAGTAAACAAAGGGGATAACTCTTGTTCAAACCGGATATTTCATAAACAACATTCATATATGAGGATTTCATAAACCAATAGAAGTAGAGGATTTGTGAGGAGTCTATGATGGACCCGATCTAAGCTAGAATTTCTCAAATAAAACAATAATTTTATGGTAGGCAATGAGAAAAATAATGACTTTAAGGTGGGCAATAGTGTAAAATTTACTAAAGAAACAATAAATAATTAGACAAAAACTAATAATATTATTCGAGAAAATTTTTTTAAGGTGGGCAATTGCCTACCATGTTGTACATGTAGGTCTGCCCTTGATTGTTGTCTTACTGATGTTTATGAAGTTTGTCAATATGCAAAACAAAAAAAAAAGGTTCTCTTTTCCTTAAAGTGCCTCTGTAACAAACACAAATTTTGAAATAATTGTTGGAAAATAATGTATTTTTTGATATTTTGAGACAATAATTTATTGATAAAATTGGAGATTTGAATAACTAATTATGGATTTATATTCTACTCTATGAGATGTTTAAAACTGTATATTATATGCTAAAAATGGTTGAGTGATGAATGAGAAATTAATGCTCAAAGTAAGTTACTTATAAAGGTTGTTGAGAAAATAAAGTGAGCTTAAAACACAAAGTCCCATATCGGAAATATGTGAGGATTGGCAAGTGTTTATAAGCTTGAACCAATTTGTTGGTTATGTAAATTGTGTAGCCAAAAGGCTCTCTCTTGCACGCAGTGGGGTGCAAATCCACCTAACTGGGGTTAGGGGCACATATGGGTGACGTAAATGTCCGGACAGGTTGGGCCTGTGGTGGACCAGCTGAATTTTTTGCCCATTAAATTTTTATTTTCTCAATAAAAATCTTTTGCTTGCAGATTACTTTATGCATTTAATTTACTTGCTGTGCACTCTTCAGTTGTAAACTTCAATTGGTTGTCTGTCCATTAATTTTTGGTAGTCTTTTCATCTGCCATATTCTTTTTCCCTTTCTTCTCCTCTATGTAAACTTGGCTTGGCAGAAACATTTTCACTCTTTAGAAAATTTACGAAATTTTTTTTTCTCTCAAATTCTTTTCTGGTACTAGAGGAAGGCACGTTTGAGTTCGCTTTGTTCACCAATGCTGTGCTACCGTGTTGAACTGGCTTTGTTGTATTCTGGGAGATAGATGCCGACGTACTCCTAACCACCAAGGAGAGAGCGAATCTGTCTTAAGAAAACTGTTTGTTACACAAGCCTCAATGATTCTGTTTTTTGCTTCCATTCTTTTCTCCAAATTATAGTGAAGGTTTTGTGATCCAATAAATTCTGTTTCATTTTTATTTTTTATTAATTACTGTTTTAATTTCTTTATTTATTTTTGTATTCTGTTTGATTGGATTATATTATTACTATATTATTTCTAACAATAATACATGTGGATATTTGGGGACCATATTGTAATGTTTCTCCATATGGTGATAAATATTTTTTAACAATAGTGGATGATCATAGCAGATTCGAGTGGATTTATCCATTAAAACGCAAAGGGGAAGCTAGACTTCAATTACAGAATTTTTGCACATTTGTGTATACACAATTCTCTATAGTCGTCAAAACTATCAGAAGTGATAATGGAGTAGAGTTTCATATGCTTGAGTTCTATGCCAGTAAAGGCATTCTTCACCAAAAAACTTGCATTTATAC